>CM060981.1:110810151-111117651 GCA_030765065.1 Deroplatys truncata
AAGGAATGATCCAAAAGTCTCCGAAGTGCGAGAATAAACTGGTGAACTGCTGTAGATATATCTGGGTTAAACACAAAAGGCACAGCGTTGCGACAAACAGGATACGTGTTAAAGCATAAAAATATTTTGGGGTGTAAAACTTGCCTCAAAGTTAAACTCTTAACTCGACACACAAATGTGTGTTGTACAAACTACAAAGCAGCTCGAAGTTATAAATTTGCTATTATGCTGCAGTAATGTGGCAATTTTAATTTCCTGTCAAATGTTTATATAGAGGTACACGTAGATCATCCACAATAATAACATATTTTAAATATATCAATTTATACTGCAAACACTCCGACTCAGTGTTTTTGCTTTATCAGCCAAATTCTACTTGTGTAATGGCAGTAAATGCTAAATGGGAAGACAGTCACCAAGGTTATCTTAATAAGACTACATATTAAATTTAGCAACCTTTAGGTACAAGTTGCAATACACGTATAATACTCTCAGTTATAGCATTTTTACACAATGTAACTGACTTATGTCACTAAAACCTGATCAAATTTTGGATAATAGTTATTAACTATTGACAATAATTGAAGATTTCCATTTTTAAAGCAATCGTGCACTCCTGTACAGACCTGATCTGCTATCAGTTTTTAGTTACATAGGATAGGATTAGGAGAGGAGGAGGACTTAGCACGTCGACCTACATGGAACTTTTGTACCTATCCCCCCAGGGGTGGGAGGGATGAGGTGAGAGGAGACAAGAGGGCGGCCGGACCAGGATGCGCGAGTGCGCGAGAGGCAGAGGGAAGGGTGCTACCAATTATAGATTAAACTCCCCGAATGGGCGCCGGCGTAGCTGGCTCCCTCCCTGTGGGCTTACACATCTGGGCTTACACATCCGGAGACAGTCCCCAACCCGGGGGACAAAAGCTCCCATAGAGCATCCTTTTCCCCTGACATGCACACGCCGAGGCCTGTCGCCGACACCTGCAACCCTGAAAGAGACCATGCAGATGAAGGGTAAAGTGAAATGAGAATGAGGTGAAATGGAGGGACAGGAATTCGGGGACTTAATTATCTTTACCAGCATTCACCTAGCAACCCGGGGAAACCCCCAGAAAAACCCATAGGACAGGAAAGTCGGCTGCGGGAATCGATCCCACGACGTCCCGAATGCGGACCACAGACGTTACCGCTTGAGCCTTCCTGCTCAATTTTTAGTTACATAAGTTGGGTACATTGTTAAAACATTTCATAATTGTTGCTGCTATTCTTTTCCTACAATGTATACCTAAAATTTACTAAATTTAACACATAATCCAAGGCACGAAAACACCCACATAACACTTTGGGCTGAAATCATCTCAACATATCAGGAGTGCATTACCTCAGCGAAATAAGCTTACAACCAGAACGAAATTGAAATTCCAGTTTCAAAGGAGTAGTGTCCCACGAAAGATAATTAGTAAAAGTGCAATAAGTTTTGTTTTCATTTTCTCGGGAACTACCTTTCGTAATACATGTTGTGGGTGTGGGGTAAATAAGGCTGATTGAAATCTTGTAAGCATGCTGTATAAGGGATCAAACGTGTTGAAGATTTGTTTCGCTTAATGACTGTCATTCCAAGTTGACTTTATTAATGTATGTTGAACCTAGTAGAGTATAAGTTAATTATTCGATTTCATTTATATTTTATTTTCTTGGATTAATAGAATAATATCGTAACCGTAATACCTAAAGAAAGCATATTGATTCTGTAGGGAACATAAAAATATCATTTGAGGAGTCATTGTTTACCATATTTAGTCATATAACAAATTACTGCAAACGTTTTTTCTGCGCGTTATATTTTTCTTCCCTGGTCTTTTGTTTCTCGTACATAGTTATATTGGGGACATTAAAGGATTATTAGCTGCCTTATAATAATTTTTTTTTGTAATTACTCTTGAAAACGTCGGACGATTCAACTGACCCCGCGAGTCGAGAAATCATGTGACAGCTGCATACGACATCATCCCGCTCAGTAATATAAGCTGGATCCGATTCAGTGTAGAATGTATTGTAATTCTTGTATAAATAATATGGTGACTATCATGCTGGATTATTTCACAGTTGATGTAGGGTTCGAAAACCTCTAGTGGATATTTTTATTTAATATCGCAAATTACGGAAATTCCTTACAGTAAGAGAAAGAAAAATATAATTAACACTTTCTACGAGGGTCTAATGCATTGCTGCAGTTAAACACTATCTCATAACTCTGAACCTTAATTTCAATGGTTTAAACTTTATTTTCAAATATAACTGTTATGTGAAGCAATAAACTAGAGGCGTTAAACATTATTTTATTTTTCGCAAACATACTTTAATGCCAATAGTTCACAAGTACAAAAGCGTTTGGAATTATCTAGTATTTGACGCGTTATCCACAGAAGATAACGGAAAAGATTCCTTTCAACAACTCAAGGCCCATTTTGCCTTAAGTGTGAGTGTACGCATTTAGAATAAACCATGCAAGGTCCTTACAGAGGATTCCGAAACTATCACGAATTTTTAACTTTCTCGAAAACAAGGACTGAGACAAGACGGATGTTGGCAACTCTGAACCCATATACTTTGCATGGTTCTGTTGTTATCTCGTAGCTCGTTCTGTTGTCTCGTGCGCCAGCTGCTCCAGTGGTAGTGCTATGAGTAGTTTTGTCAGGGTATGCGCGCTTGTAATGTGAAGGGCAACACCATTTAAGTTGACTGAGAAATTTAATGTTATATAATAATTGAGCTACTGAACGAATTGCCGACCGTTTCAAGATAAAGAATGAAACTGATTATGAATCGTAGCACTCGAAACTATAACAATTGAATTAATATATCTGTTAACTTCTGTAGTATCAATTTTACGGTTTGAAATAACTCTTTCCGCAATAAAAGAAACTAGTAGCGTACATTGCTGTGGTTCACTAAATTGTTGCTCGGAAAGATCCCTGGCGATGGCCGCAAAACCTTACACAAGCCGTCAGTAAGCGCTTAAAGTATCACACAAGCAGTAAGTACCGGTGACGGGTCTGGTTTAAATACACCGACATATATTAATTTTATCTCTGCCTACTTTATTACTCCCACCAACATTATTTTTCAGGAAAGAATGTTAGATTTACTCCCATGAATATTGTGAAAAATTGAGTTTTTAATCAACATAATGGAATGAGAAATAATATACACATTGTTGAATATGAATTGGAGTAGCAAGTGGGTTAGCTGTAATAAAATGCGCAGCCAGTACTTAAAATTCTAAGTGTGCTCTTAACTTTCCTACCAAGGGGCTTGGCTAAAATCTCAGAATCTAAGTACCTTTCCGTTTTCCAAAATTCTGCCTACGCGAACCTGCAAATGTACTGAGCTTATAACTTAATTGAATTACCAGAATCTTTAAGCCAATGCGTTCGCTACTTCGACTGTCGATAATGACTTTCATGAATATGACTCGCTAATGACCTGTTTCTGGAGAAATCTTTCAATTCAAGCTTGTTACATTATACATTGATTTAATATACGGAAATTATTTATTGTAATTATGTCTCTACCTTACCATAATTCCTTTATTTAACTGTTTCTATCTGCCCGTCAATAATGCGATATCAATACATAAAATCTACTTAGATTCACAGAAACTGGAACCAGTAATAATACGGTTTACTGCTGCTCTGTTAGAACCTATTCACAGAGCGGCGCTTCGTAGCCTAATCCCCCAGACTAATGAGAGGAGGGGTACATATGTTTCCAGAAACGCCTTTAAAATGCAGGATTGTCCATTTATACCAGTCTGGAGAATGAGGTCAATAAAGCTCGATACATAAATATATTACCCTTGCTTTACATAATCGCTTACAATTTCCAGAGAATGAATCGTATATAATGCAACAAGACTATAACGGTAGTAGCGAGGATGTTTATCAAACGGACAGCAGTAGGTTTCATAATTTTCATACGAGCGCCTTGATTAATATTATAGTCAAGTTGCATACGACTATTTTGTCCACCACATAATTTCAAAACTTTGAATTTTTATAAAAAAGTATCTGATCTTGTTAATTGTGTGTAATTCAATGCTAATTAGATGGCAGCATGATGGCAGGACCTTGAACGTGTTTGCGAGTGCTGCCAGTACTGTTAAGTCCAAGCCATATTTATTGATTTTTTTTGTAGGTAACGTATATTGAAACAAAGGAAATGAATTCAATTTATTAGAATATTAAATGAAAGGAATTTGTTTCATTTTAATTACAGATATATCATTGTTTATGTGGGGAATGGGCTCCTGCTTTGAAGGTGTAAGAAATATATGGGAGAGATGCGCGAGCCGCCGAATGAGATGATGATAATGATGATGATGATAATAATAATAATCATCATCATCATAATTCGCCTAACTAAAATGGATGCCATTATAGTTCAGTTACGTCACATTAATCAGCGTATTACAGTTGGTTGTTCAAAAAACATGTTCTAGGTCTTGCTTCATTAGATGGTGTTTTATAACGTGTACAGGCATTCTCACTTCCGTCCTCCCTAGCAGAGCTTTCAAACCATAGATGCATGAAGGGATGATTGTTGTAACCAAGATATATGCGGAAGTTAAAATTAGGCAACTGCGTTGTGTAAAACAAGTCAACTGTTTGAAGCAAAAGTAATAATAATTTGCCGCAGGGCCATTCGTGAAGGATTATACGAAAGAGAACAGTGCGCATTGCTGGTTGTTTGTTATCTCTCTGCATTGATTTCATTTTCACTTTGCCTCGATGCCGTGTTTCAGACATACAACCTACATAGGATACCATATGTTATTACACTTCTGTTTTAATTTTCAAATGGAGGTCATAAGTTTAAAACGCATTACTAACGTCCCCTCTTTTTATTTTCTCTACTACGTATTGTAAGTGGGGGAAGTATTGCATTCCACCCAAAAATTCGATACCGAGATTTCACCGGAAATACATGTTTTGAGACCCCATGAATAAAAAAAAGCATTTTTGGAAACATGTCCGTGTGTGTGTCTGTGTGTCTTAGAACAGCATAACTCAGAAACGAACAGTCGAATAAACACCAAACTTGATGTTTAGGGTCAGTATCTTCCAGAGATGCGACACGAAGTTTTTCAAAAAAATACCCCGCACCCCAGATTACCCTTTACATGGAATCTTTGTCGAAAATTTTAATTTTCTCAAAAATGGCTCTAACGATTTTGATTAAAATATTATATGTTTTAAGATATTTTCATGAAAAATGAAATGTATATTTCGAATTTTCTGGGAATGTCTCCAAAAGTATTCTTCATTCTGAAGACTTTTGCATAACTGGTAAACCCTAAGAGATAGACAAAATTTTACTACACAAAAATGTAGATTGCGTTAAAATACACAATTTATGTCATATACATTTTTTGTTGAGTGAACAATTTTCGAGATATTACTTGTTATTCCCTTAAATTTTCCAATACTTATACGTTTTCTCAAATTCGTTATTCATTTCTTTTTATGTCTTGGACATGCAAAGAGAATAGAATGCACCACATAGCAAGCAGCGCTTAAAAGATTTGACTATCGCTTAAAACCTACCATATTCCCCTGGCATCTACAAGAAAAATAGCAATAAGATTGACATCTCGATATCTGGATTAACATGAAGCATATGGAGAATAAGGGTTTGTAAAAATATTTTATACAAGAGTAGAGAAAGTCATGTGAGTGTAACACAAGTTTTTTTCCGTTTACAACTATACCATGGGGTTCCAATGTGTAAAGTGTAGATATGCTGTTAACTGATGAAGGATTGCAAACAAATCTCTAAGAAATGATGAATGAAGATGATCAGTGGATTCACACTCACTTTCGATCTAACCCCATTAGAGATTTCCAGAAACAAAGAGTATATTAGTAATTCGAGTTATTAAGCTTAAGATTCTTAATTCTTATCTCTTTAAATCATGTGTTTCTAAAATAAATTATATGAGCAATGGAAAATTCTTGAGATTAAGAATATTTGCTCTGCTTTATATAAAAATGTTCGCCTTGATTTTCAGCAAGTGCACAATCAGATCTATTTACTTTAATTACATAGTGTTTTATGTTATCTTTCTGTTGTCCCTGGGGAATAGGTATATTTACAAAATCATTTTTCAGAAGTATACTATAGATGTAAATAAACTTCAACTACACACTGAGCGAGCTAATAGGTATTAGTCTTGCAGGAAATACTTATAAAATATAATTTTCATCTATTTGTTTGTCACAAAAGGTTAATGCGAATTTTGATTTGTGGATATCAGTTCCTTAAATCTGTTGATATTTACTGTATTGCATCATCCTAATGTTGATCAGACTGGTATAGCCCTGTTTTACCGTTATATAGTGGCAATGCACATTAGCCCTAGTCTTAAATGAAAACGTTGGGAATAGTACGTTAAATGGACGCTTTAAACAATGAAGCTAATTTTAAGAAGGGAAGTGTGGTAACAGCACTGTCTAAGCGCGAATGCATCTTGCGCGAATGGCAGCATGGTTTTAAGTCCTGTACAATGCATATTTATTTTTTTGTTTTTATTTACTGTTCCACACCATATGCTTTAACAAAATCCCTGGAAAGCATTACTCAGAATATCGCAGCACAGTATTTCATGTTAGTAACCATATCTCACATCACGATAACCATAAGCTAACTTATTCGAATCGTTATATTGTTACATGCATAAAATGCTTCTTTGCTATAGTCAAATACTGCGAATGCAGAGAATTGTATGTTAAGTGCTTAAACCTTAAATGATAGAATGAAAAAATAATGACCAATAAAATCAACGTATAACAGAATACATTTCACATCCTTGTTATACCTCCTCCGTTTTTCTAAGACTTTATACTAAACCACAAAGGAACAAAAAACTAACAAGATTAGCATTTATCGGACTTTTCGTTTTTGAGTTATGCGGTTCACAAATACACACATGGACATTTTTCTAAAATTATTCTGGGGTTCAGGGGACCGGTACTTTCGGTGAAATCTCTGCATTTAATTTTTGGATGGAATTCAAATCTTCTAATTGCTCTAAGTACATATTAGAGAAAGTAAAAATTGACGTGAAAGGTGTGTTTTAACAGCATATACATTGCTATTGACAGAAAATGCAGGATATAGGTCTTAGAAATATCTTAAACATAATAATTTAATCAGTGTCTTAGAGCCATTTATTTAAAAAAAAGTAAAGAACCTTTGATGTACCCACCATTGGCATATTTAAGTATTTATACAAAGTTCATCACTAAGTTTATATAGCCTGGAGATAACTCTTGTTCTATCCAAAGCCAGACGGAACAATAAATGTAGTATTATTCATTTGTTATTCTACTATTACATTTCTTGCAATAGGAACTTATATAGTAGAATTATGAACATGCATATTTGCAGTTTATTCATAGACCAAACCCATTTCTCCTTGACGGTAAATAATACTTTCCTAAATTATTAATCTAAGGGGGTGGTTAAAATATTTCGAATTGCTACTGCTGCTTTTGCTACCATCAGCCATTTCTTTTGGATCTATACCTTTAGATTCTAGCAAAATATGGATAACCTACTATAGCTAGGTGCTAGAAAAAGTAAAAGTTGCCATATTTATGAAAAACCCACTTTATGTCTTTTGTTATCCGTATTTTAAAAGAACTGAAAGGGAATTGGTGGCCAAACCATTGCCCAATACATTATCGAAAATACATTACCAACTGTGCATGAAAATGATTTCCAGAGATGGTGGAATCGTAGTAGAGAAAGGGAGGCTTCGATCTTTTGAAATGCTCTGGTGCGAAATTGGGGAAACCTAAATGTCTACAGTACCTTTGACCTTAGATACTAAAGGAGCTCCGGGGCGGATATCCGGAACCCTACCGCAAAAGAGTGGTCTGGAAGCGCTGGAATGGTTCCCATGCTCCTGATGGGCTATTGAACATCTTCGGTTAGAGTGTGAGCGGACTAAAACTGGCTTCAACTATCAAGAGAGACTACTCCAGATATGCTGACGACGCAAGCAGTAAAAGTTAATCTGCAACGCATCGGTGATTCCAGCTCTAAAAATTATTGCTTCTTCCATTTAAGCTGTATATGTCTGTGTGGTATATTTTAAGAAACAAAGAAAGCGTGAGAAGTCAAGTTTGTACGACAGCCGTGTAAATCATTAACCAGGTTTATGCAACTAGAGCTACCCACGGTAATAGAAATCTTGTATTTATATTTATTTTCTAATTAATGCCGCAGTCGTATTGCTCCAATTTCAGGAGCCCGTAATTAGTTTTCTGTTTTCATAGTTCTGCACGAATCTCCACCATATAGTAAAGCCAGTATAACTACGTTTTTAATAATTTGAATTATATTTCCCGCTTTTGCGTTTTAAACCTCTAGTTATAATTACACAAACATTTAAATTTATTTATATAAAATATACCGAGCGTGATGGCTCAAGCGGTAACGTCTGTGGTCCGCATTCGTAAGGTCCCAGGTTCAAACTCCCGGATCCGAAGGTATTTACGCAGTTTTATTCGTTCGCCAGGTGAATGCTGGATTGGATAATCTGATCTGTGAATTTTCCTATCATTCCTTTCATAGCTCCATTTCCTTCTTCACCATCACACGAGGCATTGGACTGATCACGAATTCTGGATATGTTACGATCCAAAAGTTTGCTTGCTTCTCGACAGGCTACTGACCCAGGCAGACAAAGAGAAGCGTAATCAGCTTAAGTATTTAAAATATCGGTGTTTAAATCATAATTTAATACATCGCTGCTAAAAATAAGAATTTTGTATTAAGAGATAATTTTTTTCTCTTGCGAGTTCTTTCTCCAAGAACTTTATTTAATAATTTGAAATAAACGTAACAATATATATATGTGTGTGCAACCCTGCATTTTACAGACAATGCGAAATGCAGGTGCTGACAGCATTCACCAGCGCACTAGTTAGAGATACGGTGGTGCTCGTATTAACGTGCTCTAGTGGCGCAATGGTTAAAATGCTGGGAAGTCATGGTGAAGGTCGGAAGCTCAAATCACGCCTGCGAATATATGAGCTTTTTTATTCATTCCTGTTCATGTTTTGAGAACCTTCTAACATATGATTTCTTTCCGAATGCAATAGAAAGTGGATTTGCCTATAAATACGAAGTTCCAGCCGTTCGTGTTCGCTGTGGAACAATGTTTTCGAATAAAGTGTATCTGGACATACTGTTAGTATACGGGGGGGAAGCGCAGCACAATGCAATGGAAGCACGTCGTCTATACCGACAGAGATTTCCGCAGAGAACACTTGCTACAGATCACACGCTTTTGCGAGTTGCGAACTGCCTTCTGGAATCAGAAACAATGCACAAGACACCACATCGACGAAGAGATCACCAAGCAACGACGGATCGTGTGACTGACTATATCATTCAGCATCCGCATTGGATTACGAGGGCATTTCAATATTACCAATCTTCTGCCTGGAGAATACATCATCATGCAAAGTTTCACACTTATCATCTTCAGGAGCTGGTGCAGCCGGGCCATGGGCGGAGAGTGGCGTTCACTAGGTGGATCATACGACAAATTGAACAAGATCCACATTTTTTGGCAACTGTGTTATTTACAGACGAAGCAGGGTTCTACAACACAGGCCATGTAAATCGCCACAACATGCATTACTGGAGCACTGTAAACCCACATTAGATGCAAGAGGCGGCCTTACAAGCCCGATGGGGTTTCAACGTTTGGGCTAGTATATTCGATGATCTAATAGGCACGTCTTTTTATGATGATCAACTCCGTGGGAATCGCTATCTCACTTCCTACAACACCAGCTGCTTACTCTACTACATGAAGTGCCGTTGTAGAAGTGACTATGTGGTACCAACATGATAGGGCGCCAGTTCATTCGGCCCGTCGTGTAATGGTTTATCTCGTTACCACCTACTCTGAGCGATGGATTAGACGGCATGGACCAATAGGGTGGCCAGCATGCTCACCAGATCAAACCCCATTAGGTTTCTTATTATGGGGTTATCTTAAAGATATCGTGTACCAGGAGCGATCATTGAACCCTTGCCGTGACATAACACCTGGCTTGTTGCGCCGGGTTAGGCTGGCGATGACCCGTTAGACTGAGATGTTGCATCCGCCGGCATGGTGGCTAGTTTGAACGCCTATAACCACCACCTGGAGGAAACGGGTAAGTTGTAAAGGTTTATCTGTGTGATGGTCCAGCCACTGTTAAATGCACTACTTTGGGAACCAGAGAGATTCACAGCGATCATAATATGGGCTTGCAAACGTTATCTAGTGTGTATGTACATACTGCATTTTGTAAACCCTCAGAACAATTTATTGGCCTTCTTTTGTATGAAAGAATAGCTTTAATCAGTAATCAGTACTCTTTAATGATGCCCTATGTTTGTAATTATAATTACAATGTTGTATGCATATTTTATCAAGTAACAATTAGTATTTTAATGAAATTCACATAATTAAACTAATTAAGTAAAACGACACTTTCATGCCAAATTATTAAACTAATTAAATGAATCGACACTCTCATTGCCCAATTATCAGTTCCCGTTACATTTACTTAACATAAAAAGTACCTTCAAGTGGTAATATTCGAACCTGAGACTTTCACCACTGAAGGCCAACGCACACACTGTTGCGCTACGAGTGCAAGTCACTACATGCCCAGCGATGCAAAGCAGTCATTTCGGCAGTCTTTTAGGTAAAGCACTGTGCTGAACTTTAAGACTGCATTTTCCTCAATTCCTTTTTTTTCATCATTTTCACTATTCAAAATGCTCCTGGGACCACAGTTTATAATTTATTAGCTTGTAACCTTTAGTAAAGCCTCATGAATTACAGATTTAAAAATGTTTTGCACTAGCTAAAATTGTTAATTAATCCAGGTAAAATTATATTTCCTAAACCGCATTGAAAAGCTTAAAAAAATTAATAAATTCAATGTGTAAAAAATTAATTTTTTCTCTTCAACCAATCAAATTTACGAAACACCTGCACAACAATTTATTTACGTTTGTATACTAAGCTGAAGTTAAAAACTTGGAAGCGATACAACAAATCCTGGGTCCAAGGAGCATATCGTATTAGCCTATCAAAAACTAATTAATTATGAATAAGAAAATGAATATCTAAACGATTTGACCAAGTCCTTAATATTTATATGCACTGTGTGCTTTATATTTTGAATATATGGTAAAAACATCAAAATAAATCCAAACAAAATTGTTCATTTAGTATTTTCATAGATACATTGCCTTAAGGACGAAAGATATCGTTCTTCATGAAGGGTTCCAGGCAACCAAGAAGATCAAAACATACAACTTGATTTTTTCAATACATTCTTCTTTCCTCTCTCTCTCTCTCTCTCTCCCCATAAGGATAATAATAAAGTACATTATTTGTGACACATTAATAAGCTTCATCGTAATTTCCAACGTCACAAATAATTGTTCGCTCAAAGTAATGAAGAATTCAACGAACATCAACAACTTCAGCATTGCCAAATTTACAATCTCTCACCTCATTGAAGTGAATTCTCTGGCATATATGAAGTTCTAGGTAAGTAACTGGGTTTTAGTATGGTGTAAGCCTGTAAGGGAACACCTACGCATGATTGTTAACGTATAGATAGGTAAACAATCAAGATTGTAAATATCATTGTAAATAGCATATATTGTAAGGTATCAGAATTTCATGCACATAATATTGTAATAACCGCTAAGTAGGTCAAGATGAGCTAGCAGTTTGGGGACAATTGGTAAGTGAACTTTGCAACAAAAAGTTAGAAAATAAAGCTACAACGAAAGAGAGGACCGAGGGTAGAAAGAGGGGAAGACAGAGTTAAATTCATTGAAGCGTCAGTCGGGAACAGGGAATTGGATAAAATGAGAGACTGTAAAGTCGTCGTGTGAAAGAGATGAACATAGGGAGAAATTCCACAAGTGTCAAGTGAAGCTTGACTCCTAAAACATGACAATTTAACTCTCACACCACGCTAAGCAGTTACCAAACAAAAGACAGGTTACAAATATTGACGAGAATGTTAGCATCATGACAATTCTGTATGAAGATAAGCATTCTCCAAGAACTTACACTCTTACCTTCTTATCGATGGTGTGAAGAGACATTGCATCTTTATAAGTTGTGAAGGATGGGGGGAGATAGCGTGCGAGGATGAGGGATAGTTTTCTCCAAACATATTAAGATAACGGGTGTAGGAAATTGTTTACATTATAAATAAGGGAATAATGTTGCTAGTCACCTGAAAGCTCTCATTTTTATTTTTGGAATAAAGTTCGGTTTAAGACTAAACTGTGATTTGCCTTCACCCACACACATGACCTAGAAACAGGACTTGCAGCATCTCCGAGAACGGGAGGATGAGCCGCCAACATACATCGAACCCAAGACGCTCAGCTGACCCGAGGATTAACGTAAGGTAGCAATATGCAGCTACACCCACCACAGTGGGAATTAAGACAATATCAAATGTTGTAATTTCTCTGGGTACTCTATATGAAGGTCAGAGAGAGAGAGAGAGAGAGAGAGAGAGAGAGTAAATTCAAACAAATGAATGAGTAGTAAAAATTAATGCGAATTAATACAAATTGTGATCTAACTGGCTATTTTGGTTGCACCGTAATATTAAAAATACCTAATTATTACACTTCATAGCATTCACAATTCATTAGATGGGTTTTCGCTCTGTTGTCGACTCTAGCTCTATGGCATTTAGTCATGCATTCCCTCTCTACCATCAGTGCCCAGCAAGCTGCTGAGCGAGGTATTTTGCTCTAGAATACCAAGTTTATGACCGTCGAATTTAATTGTTTTAAGTGGACGACAAAACGCTGTGAATGAATTTCGTGCAACTGGTTCCAATAATACTACTTCACACTTCACCATCCTCTGTGATGTAGAACAAGGGTGGCGAAAACGACTTCTTTCCGCGAGTCACCAAATATGCAACACGCACGGCGTCACTCAGCAGCATGTGAAAATCAAACGGACGGTTGCAGAGAGGAAACGTGCGCCTGCGAGTCAAAATAACTCGCGAGTCACGTTTTCGCCACCTCTGATGTAGAACACACGAACAACCCTTGACAAAACAGGTTATCACTAAGGCTCGCAAGTTGCGACCTTCTGTGCCTAAGCGACCACTAATCAGCGTCAATAAACACCTCGTACCAGCACAGAGGTACTGTCGCTGATTACACGTTGTTACGTTTGTTTACGTTATACATGCAGCCCCAGCTCACTCCAGCGTACACCGGGACCCCAGAGCCTTATTTATCACTAAATTCTATGAAGATTTTGGTAACTTCATAGATGCTTACAAAAGTTGAATTCGGATTAGGTACAGGATCTCAAATGCGCTTTGTAGCTTGAAGACTATCACTAGTATTAGTAAGATTACCTTATGCTTATATCTAGGCTTCGGACATGACTTTAGGTTAACTTCTACTATACTGCTACTTTGTTTACAAGCGGGCGGAGAGGAGAGAGGCAGTAGCCTCGTGGGCTACTGAGTTTGTGCTGTGCTGAATACTGTGTACGCTATAGGTATAGGAGGACCTACGAGCCGCTCGCTTGTAAACAAAATAGCAGTATAATAGAAGTTAACTTAACCTAAAAGTCATGTCCGAATCCTAATCATATTGCTTCCAAAGTTTTAATTTGAGCTTAGTATACAAATTTAAAGAAACTGTTCTACGAGCATTTCTTAATTTTAATTAGTTTCAGAGAAAGATGCTTCTTGTATACATGTTATTGAATTTTTTTATGTTTTTCTATGCGAGTTATGGAAAATAATTTGAAATAAACTGTTTAATATTACAAGCAGTGCAGAAAAATTCTTAAATCGGTAATTCTTGAAACAGTACTGAAAATTTCAAGCTAAGAAGTTATAAACTGAGATCCAAGGAGCATTTTGAATAGTGAAAAATTCTGTAAATAAGAATTCAGAAAGCGGAATTAAAGTTGAATGAGGTGCTTAGGTAAAGCACAAATTAAAAATAAATATCTGACTTTAAAACTGGTACTATTAAAAAATTCTGATGTGTTACACTCACGTGACTTTCTCTACTCTTGTACAAACTATTTTTACAAACGCTTATTCTCCATATTCTTCATGTTAATCGAAATATCGAGATGTTAATCTTATTGCTAATTTTTTTGTAGATGCAAGGGGAATTGCTAGACTTTAAGCGATATTTTAAGAACTGTTTGCTATGTGCAGTATTCCATTCTCTTTGCATTGTCAGAACAAAAAAAATGAATAACGAATTCCCATTTGAGAAAAAGTATACGTATTGGAAAATTTAAGGGAATAACAAACAATATCTCGAAAATGGTTCAATGTATATGACATATATGACATAAATTGTGTATTTTAACGTGATCTACATTTTTTGTGTAGTAACATTTTGTCTATCTCTTATGGTTTACCAGTTATGCAAAAGTCGTTCACAATGAAGAATACTTTTCGAGACATTCCCAAAAAATTCCAGATATACATTTCATTTGTCATGAAAATATCTTAAAAATGTGATATTTTAATTCAAATGGTTGGAGCCATTTTTGGGAAAATTAAAATTTTGGAAAAATGTTCCATATAAAGGTTAATCTGGGCTGGGGGGATTTTCTTGAAAACCTTCGTGTCACATCTCTGAAAGATACTGAACCTAAATACCAAGTTTGGTGTTTATCCGACTGTTCGTTTCCGAGTTATGCTGTTCACAGACACATACACACACACGCGGACATGTTTCCAAAAATGCTCTTTTTGGATTCACGGGGTCTCAAAACATGTATTTCCGGTGAAATCTCGGTATCGAATTTTTGGGTGGAATACATTACTTCCCCTACTTACTATACGTAGTAGAGAAAGTAAAAACCAGTTGTGTAGCATGAAAGTACAAGTTATAGGCAAGTAGAATGCCAAGAATAAAAAATCGAAGATTTTCGCATTTTTTTTACCAAATTTTACCGACGCATTAACTTAAATAATTCCAAAAAAGGACAAAATGGAAAATAAGATATTTATTAAAAGCTTAGAGCTTGCTTTACATGTTTGCATACAACATACAAGCGTTTGGAAATTTCGCATATTTTGCTTAATGTTGAATAGAAACTGCAGAGATACGCAGTAGAGCGCTGTGAACTAGATGTCTGCTGCGTGTAAAGATGACGAAAACAGGAAGAAAACTAAAGTAGGTTTTCTCCGCTCCTTCCGTTTAAAATCAGAACTGCAATTAGTTACAAATAGTTCCTTCACAATAAGGATCAACAGGTAGATTGTTCTCGGTCACTTGATTTATATGGGACCAGGGTACGTTAGAAGCGGATTACGGATAACATCCGCCACAGGTAGTTCTGCCAAATGCCGCCCAACTTGAATATTGATTCTTCTGACCCCGCTTGTTAAAAAGGGCGAAACGACTTCACGCACTAAATCCGTTGTTTGTTTTGTGCCATTAAAGCAGAATTATTTGGAGATATCAATGCTTCATTAATACTCAATGGTCCATGGAGATGATTATTCAGATCGGACGAGTTTCGACATTTGGGTGACAAAGAGAGGTTTTATTAGCTATTTTTAATGGATTGCAAGTATCGTGATTTTGGAGCTGTTTTGTATGGAATTCTGCAACATTTGGCGACATAGTCGATTTGTTGATGCGTCATTTACCCAGTTGGCCGATTTGTCGAGAGGTTTTGTTCGAGTTTGACTGACGTCTGACTAACGTATTTTTAATCAGTTGTTTAAATGAAGAATTACGTGTCAAATACTGCAAGGATTTTACTTTATCTCCTATTGTGATAGAGGAAGTTTTCTGTCGTTCTAAAAAGTCTATATACATTTTACCTCTAATACCAGTGTTCAACTTTTCTGAACACAAAAACGAAGTTTTTGGAAAATATTCCTGCACGCGCATTTGCGTGTTTGTGTGCCTGTGAAGAGCATATATTAAAATCCAATGATCAGAAAAACATTAAATTAGCATTTAAATTCAATCCGGTCTTTCCAACTTTCGGGGAGAATATTTTCAGGGAACTCTCCTTACCCAACCAAAGTTTTACATGCAAAACATTAAAAAAAATTTTTTTCTAAAATACAGCTTTAACATTTCTTATTAATTCGAAAACATTTTTGGATATTGAAGTGTTCAATAAAATATATATTTTGAATTATTCAGTGCAATTGTTTTATTCTGAGGCCACGGATCGCGCATATGGCCTCTCCGCACACTGTGTATTAAACTGGGGGTTTCTCATTCCGTAACTCCCGTGTTACTTACTCACGAGCGATAGTAGCATGCACTATAATGTGTGCTAACCTTGTTATAAGTGGTATTGGAAATGATGTCCATCTGTATGAAGAGATTTCTGGCATCTTCGGATAAATTTTCCACTTACACGCAATTTGTAATGTTCGTAATTTCGGCTTTATTCTCCTTAAGTTCGTCTGTTGTGGGGATTGTTCCTATAAGCTTTTTTTGGGGGGTTCCCCAAATTTCGTCAATGTTTTCCTCCGTTAGAATATTTCGTTTTGGCTTCTTATATAGGTTTAACGATCGCGTTGTCTTAAATTTTATAACCAGACGTCAACAGTTTCTCTACTTGGAACTGGGTTACTAGGAAATTTCTTGTAAGATTGTCTACACAGTGTCTACATGATTCGGTTTTTACGTAGGTATCGTACATTTTATTCGTTGTTCAAGCGTGAATTTATAGACAGTGGACTAATAAGTCATTAGCACTTTTAAGCAATCACGCACAACACCGATACCTTGAATAAACTTTAACCTTTGAGATGCATAAGCACAACTCTCCTTACCGCACGAAAAGCAAAGCAGCGACAGAAGCACAGCTGATGAATCCTTGAATGCGTCACGCCCACCAGTCGCGCATCGAAAAGTCCCGAGGTCACTGCAGTATATCCTACTTCGCATATAGCCGGTCTGTGGCCCCACTTTAAAACGCCCGCATGGTGTATGGATTGCTATGGGGGCTTCTGTCAATATACAGGTAGAAAACCATCAGAGATTTACTACAGGAAGAATAGAGTTTACTGAAATTTTGTGTTTATATCAAGTAACTTTTTCGTAAAATTTACAGAAATATTCATTTTAGGTACAAGTTGAATGGGCTGAACACTTGATTTGTTGCTGTCTATCAAGTTTGTATCTGAGCAATTTGCATCTTTCCACCATAAACGTATGGCAAGTAAAATGACGTACGATATAAACAGTTGACAATTTGTTTCCATATCGTACATGTAATCATGGAGAATTAAATGTAGCTAAGTTCATATTGCATGCAAACATTTTATCGTGAAGAACATATGATGGATTGAAGAATCACCCTTTATATGATCAAGCATATTATATATCTATAACATATGTTACACTTTTATTTTATATTTTAATTAATGTATGGTGTGTGTGGAATTCGCCAGGTACTAAACGCTCTCCTCGGATCTAAGATCCCAATTCAGTGCAATTGTTTACAAATTTTTAAAATAGGCATTCTAAGCTACGAAAAGCCGAAAACATATTTCCAAGACATATCATAATACAGTTGAAGGAAACAAATGAAAAGGTCGATCAGTGCAAGAGTATATTCTTCCCTTGAAACCGCGCATCGCCAAAATCCCTATTACGCTCCATCTCAGAAACCACTATTGTCACCATTTTACCTCTCTCTAGGCTGCAGTGGAAGGAGCAAAGGTACACATCACAATAGCCGAGACTGTTTTTGTTTGAAATCTTGCTGTCCATATACATGGAACTCACAAAATAATTTGGACATTTTTTATTTTGGAAAAACAATTGAGGTATAGAGTTTATGATGAGATACACTTCAATAAAACGCGTTTCAAACATGTAGATGTGTGTGTGTGTGTGTGTGTGTGTGTCAGAAGAACACAATAGTGAAATGCACAGTTATTCATAGATTTTCTTGTGTTTTTTAATAATTAAATGAACATTTTTGAAAGTAGTCTCTTGAAATGTAACAACTTCATTACAATTTTGGTAGTTGTTGGATGCCGTTTAGTTTCCTTTTATAATTTTACACTCAAGTGAGAAACCAAGTGGATCTTTCAGCCTGAAGAGAAGCTGATGGCGATGAGCATTGTAATCTGGGCGAGAGTGCCATTCTTATTTACCTATAATTGCTAATATATTTGCGTAGGCGATAGGCATTCACTCCGTCGCTGGTTCACAAATTGTGTGAATTATTCTTTCAAAATTTTGACAATGACCTCTGGAGTAAAGTCCATAAGTGGTTTCTACCTTTCAATACACTGATTGATTGTATTCTGCAATACTATACTTGCATGAAAGCGTTCACAACACCAGTGTATGTTGCTGCTCTATATTTTAAGCATGTACTCCGGACAATTTTATTTTGCATCTTCATGTTCTTAGTTATTTAAAGATCTTTGATCTAAGAAACGAATCTGATCCGTCTGATTTTTCTCACCCCTTTTAAAAGCCTAACCACCCATTCCTGTAGCGCTGCAGTAGCGAGGGGCCTGATTTGATTTCCGTCACCAGCTGGGAATTTCTCCTCAGCTGGGAGGTTTAGTTCGTTGTGTATTTAGTGTTATGAGTAACTTGGGATCAGCTGAGAATCTACTTCGTGGATATTTAACTGTCCGGTCTGGAAAAGTATATCTAAGTGGTTGGGGGAGGCAGCATACTGACCAGATTCTAGTCCCATTACTACAATGCCTATAATGTATTGAATTGAAGGAGATACGGGGTGCAGCGGTCATGCGATAGCCTCTGGTTTGATGTTGCAAGAGGGGCCTTTAGTTATTTCAACAGTTTGTAGAAAAACAGTGCATTATTTATGGGATCACCCTTGTACGTACATACATTATTTGTGTATGTAAGAATACAGAGTGCATGTATGTATTATACATCTGTCTCAAAGCAAAAATTGATGCAAAATAGAGGCAAAAGACGAGAAAAATAGAGCGTAAAAAGTAACTTATTTAGTACCGATAGTACCTTTAGGTTTAGACTCTATTGAAGTCATTCAGGCAAGGAAAAGAATGCAACATGGAGCAAATTACGCTGTTCAGATTTTATCGTTGTAGAGAAGCAATACTTTTCTATGCTATACATGCAAAATACTAACGCTTCCACTTGCATCTAGTAAAACAGCTATTGATTCCTAGCATCGATGAAATGTCATACTTTTATCACTGATTGGTTGGTTCCAGAACTCTCGCCTTTTTAATCACAAAATTAAAATATATGCAATTAAGAGAAGGGTAATGTCGCATAGGCAATATCATGGTACATCGAAAAATAAATGTTCACTAAACCTTCACCATTCCCGACGATAATCCCTTCATGGAAGATCATCATCTTTATAGAGAGCTGGAGTTCACTTATAGGATTTCCCCGTATCTTAGTCTTGCTGTTTAACTGCAAATAAATTTGTGTTTTAAAAGGTCAAAAAGTAATCTCATAAAAATGTAGAATAAGTATGAAACAGCGTACTATCAGTTCCAAACTGAAGACAACGAAAATCAATCCAGGCCTTAGAATGATCTTTGTGGTGATATGCAGTGTTATAAAATTTATATAAAAATGCAATCCAATTGAAATGGTAATTCCGCTGCGTTAGAGCAACATAACACTTGGCGTGACAACATGTTATTTAATTATTTTTCACTTATACTCTTCCCCACTGCGCTGTGTCATTAAATTACTTGGTTTTCCCTATAACATACTAGAATTAATTCATCAGTTCAAGTTAACTAAGTAATAATTATCAACACCCGTTAATAGCTAAAAATTAAGTTTGAAAGCATATTACATTTATTTAAAATGTTTTCACCAAATAATATGAGTGCAATGTTCCGTGATTCATTATTATTATATTTCAAAGTCGATCTGTTGTCGAAAGCGATGCGTAATAGAAGCAACTAACCAAGGACGTGAGATCCGCATCAAACCTACTCCTGACCTTAGTCCGCAAGCTGTGATCTCGTTAGTTAAATGAAGAAGCCAGTGCATTTGAAACAATTTAATAAAGAGCAGAGTGTTATACTAATTCATCCACGATAGCGCGAATACCTTATAACTAAGAGAATTAAATTCAGTAACACGGTTAGTAAAGTATCGGTAAAGTTAAGGAAAATCGAGTTGTGTGTGTAACCATAGCATACGCCCTAGGATGCAAATTATTCTAAAAAGGAATAGAAGATAGTTTGTTAGACTAGGTTGTGTAAAAACGTACATCTACGTCGAAATATTTCAGCTGAAAACTTAAATGTAAACATAGGAAATTCATAAAGGGAATATTCAGTCACAATTGCATGCAGTTAAAAAAAACTTAAGAATATAGCAAGTAAAAGGCACAAAGCAGTTATTCATAAACTATATAATATTTTATGTATGAGAAATATGAATAAGCACGAGAAGTCAAGTAAGCAATTAAAATAGCACCAGATACAAGTAAGAAAATTAATCACTAATGCAAGCTGGTATTGATGATTCTGCAGTATTTCATATATTTCAAAATCTGTAGAATAGATTAACAAAACACATGGCTTGTCATAAAATGGGTCATCTACGCTCTCTCGATAACTGTGTAATTAATATAACAACGTAGGAATAAACCACATTAAAACTTAACAGCTGCACGAACATTAAAATGAATCACTGGATTCAACAGTTGTATAGTAACGATGCTCGCTTCACAAGAGTTAACTTTGAACCTATTCATGTTTACAACTGCTTCGCATAAGCTTGCGTCATATCCGAAACAAAGCAACTGGAACAAAGCTGAGACCTTATAACTACGGATTGTTGTAGTTACTTAAATATTAATCCTTGTTAACAATTATTTATTTGAATACAAATGCCAGGCAATGAAACAAGGAGTTGCTGCACAAGGGAGCGTAACAGTACATAATTGCTGCTCGTGTAAGCAGTGGCTGAATAGACTTCATATTAGAATTGTGTTTGCTCTAATCGAGTTACCACTTTTATAAACAACTGTTTCAGAGCCAACAGGTAACCGGTCTGTCATGTGTGAAATACTATTACAGCAATGGTTAAGATGCAAGGCAATAACCCACTTTCTTGACAAAATCAACTAACATAAGAAATTTACAAAAACGATCATAACTAAATTTTAAAGCTTCATCTATATTGCATTAGCCACATTGTTTTGCACTGTATGATCTATAACTATGATGGTAGATGAGCGTTTTGTTTGAAAATGGTGTTTCTATTACATACGCCTTAACAACTTTTACTTGATTGTAGGGGTCCAACTCCAAAACGAATATTTTTCGACAAATTAAATTGGTTAAAACATCATAAAACAATCTAGAGCAAAATTATTAATGTGATTGGTGATCATCACTTGCTGTCTGCCGAGTTCAATACCCCATAGCTATGCTCTGTGGAAGCTCGCAACAAAACATAAATATTACCTAGGTGCGCTGCAATGCCAAACCGATAATGCAATCCGATTTTTTATTTTGTTTTGGTTTGTTCTTTTAGCCCCACTGTGAGTAACGCTGAGGGATATTTAACATGTCATACAATTATGAGATATGCAGCATAACTAATAACATGCACAATACCAGAAGAACAATTTTTGTTGTAAACTATTATCATTTCAAGAGTAAAATTCTCAACGTGCATTATAGTAGGACAGTAAATCATCATCACATGCAATTTGCCCTATGTGTTGAATATTTTCCTGTTGCACGACAAAAAATTCTTCCATAGTGTATGGGGAGTATGTATATAGGAAAAACTTCAAATCTTTCTAGAATAGTTTACGCTGATTAGCATTGCCTTTTAGTTTTAGGTAGCCTGAACACTTTTAAGCTGTTTGCTGGGGTATGCAAATCACCTGCATGCCTCGTATTGGAATAACAGTGCAATCCACGAGAAAGAAGTTAGGGATGCACAACGGATTTTTACACAACTTATAGAACACTTCAATTAAACAGCTTGTTACCTGGAACAACTTCAGAAGAAAGAAATCTACCTGTTCCATGGTGCCTTTCTTTATTCCATGCGAGTTACCACAGCACAGCCAATGCAGCCAGTCCGAGTATTCAACCACAACTTGTCACGGATAGGTCATTCTACAGAAGAGTCTAATATGCCCAGAACTGCATCAGGGTAAACCCAAAGCGCATAGCAGTGGTGCCATCATAGCATAGGAAAGAACTAATTTTTCAGATTGGCGGCTAAGAGAGCAAAATGTAGTTACGTCGTTTGCTGACACCTTTAAATGGAGAAATCTAAAGTGACACCAGATAATTTCAGAATTGAACATAAAGAAGGGCTTTATATTTTCGCCAAATATGTATTATATGCATACGTTGAACTGTGTGAATTAGCTGGAAACTTAAACACACGCACGCACACACGAAACACAAGAAAATCATGGAGTTAAAAGAGCAAACGTGAAAGATGTATTTCTATTTTGGTGACAAACTGTAAAGTCTGACAGCATAATTCACATGTTCAAGTTGTTAATAGTACTACTATCGTTAATTAAAACAATACCCTTACCCTGAAATAATCACAGGTTCGTGTACGTTTTAAGTAACGCTTTCACTTATAAATTATAGCCTCTGGAGTTTGACCAAAGCAAAAGTTTCTTTTAGAGGATTTCATTTATTTTCATTTTGGAAATAAATGTATATAGGAATTATAAAGCAAAATCCTAAAATAAATGAAATTCAAAACTTTTTATACCCATACTGACTAGAGCGGTGTCCACTGCGAGCAAGTCTACTCAAACGACCTACAGTTGTATGTCAGTTGCAGTGTGAGTTGCAAATCAGGTGTGGTCAGACTTAATCATTGGAATTCAAGAATAGTGAGAAAGTTAGCGTGGCAGTAATTACTGTAAGTTAAAAAACGTTACTATTTATTGTTGTAAAACCAATAATAACAGCGATATTAAGTTAGAGTTCACGACGAAAAAATAGTAGCCTACACAATGTGTATGCTTGTGAACATAAAGAGATTTCTACATTATTACAATGTCGCCAAAACAAGGAAACGTATCATCTAGATATATTTTTAAAATTTTATTAACTTTTATATTATTAAATTGGGATTTTATATTCTTAATAATTTTAATTCATTAGTGTCAATTTAAATCTTCGTTAGATAGCAAAGTGATACTGAAGTTATGAAGGGTTTTCACGTCCATAAAGATTCGGGACACAAGTCATGCTATTAAACCGTACTACCAGTATGAAGATGGCTCAAACAGTTTATCATAGAAAACATACTCAGTCTGCTGTTTTTGTCGCGCTTAACGATGTTGAACAGCATTCTTGTCTTTCGTTAAAAGAAGGGTTTCTCAGGTCAAATGGGCTAGTTTTGTATCTTGACATGCAGCAAAATATACACCTGCCGTCACAAAATATTTGTCCGTTATGTATATAAGTTCATGAATGAACAATAAATAGCGATATAACATTTCGTAAAGTTGTAATAATTTTTACTTTTCTCTACTGCTTTCCAATAGTCCGTTAAATATTGAACTTGGTAATTAATTTAAGCATCTTCCACGACATGAAGATTTTCAATAAAATCCTCCCACCCAAGCTACCCTTTGTATACAAAAAAAATTCGCTAACCATTTTTTTCAAAATAACATACATTTAAGATTTTTGCATGACAATGAAATGTAGGTTTTTTTCTGGCAATAGCCTATAAAGTTTTCTTTTGTCTGAATGCCTTTTGTCTAATTGGTAAAACTATAAGAGACAGACAAAACCGTACAACACAAAAATGTAGCTCTGGTTAAGCTACAGAGTTTGTCAATTTATTTATTTTTGTGGGTTAACCATTTACAAGAAAATTCTTGTTATTGGTTTGTGTGTTAAGATACTTATACTTTTCACAATTGGAAATCACTATTTATTTTTTCTCGTGGTAATTCAAACAGCATTCAATATCAAAACCGTCATATGTTACATGCTTTTTAAAAATCTGGATAAATCTGATTGTCGCTTTGCCTACTGTATCATATAACGAAATATGTAAATGTGAAGTGAAAGCTTATCTGGATTAATGAGAAAAAACTCTGTAAGACTAGCCTATAGAAGAGTAATAAGAGAAGGTAATGTAAAATGCAATACATCCAATTTTACATGAAAAAAGTCATGCTCGTATTTAGTTGCTTTATACTAATGATATTTCTGAGCTGTGTATTTGTAATATAAACATTTATTACATGATCGCATGTGCGTTCCTCGAGGAGGTAACAACATAAAATATAATGGTTGTAATCATTCCCTATCCTATTCTTACGATATTTGATTATAGCAAAGATGTTGTGTTGTATGATTTGCATGGCGTTCTGTGTCCTTGAGCTTCGCTCTTAGAAACACACAGATTTTGCTGTTCTCGCCAAAGATTACTGGTGTATTGTCTGATCTTGGAATCACAATTTACCCATGTAAACGTCATTGTAAGCATCGCGCTATCATAGGAAAATGTCCCAAAACTGCTACATATCGAGAATAAAAAATTGCAATATACCACAGACGAGTGGCAACGTTGGATATGGCACGAATAAATATGTTATAATGACAGCTGTAAACAACGCAGACTTTTACTAACTATACAAGTTCACTGCGTGAACTGCGCCGTTTTCCTATTCCACCGGGTTCAGAATTTCGGTCGTTAATGCTTGCTGCCGTGACCTACATCATATGTAACTACAGTAACATCAGTTTACATGCACATGCACACACACACACACAAAATAGTCCACATTAAATCTAGAAAACTTAAAAGCTACTCCACCGGTTTAAGCGTTAAAAATTGGGGTTTTGGCTGGAGATATGTTTACCAAAGATGACGTCACGCATCACAGAAAAGTAAATAACACTTGTTTTGCTCCTTTCAATGCTGGTGATACTGGATTTTATTCTAAGATAGTGAATAACAAAACTTAATCCAACGTAATGTAATCAACTTAAAGTTGGGGTATATTAATTTCTTAGTAAAATTCGAAAATTTGTAAGATAAGCTCACTTTATAGTACAAAAACGGCATATGGATATATTGAGCTATTCTGGACTATCCCAAACTCCTTGTCACAAGATCAAATTGGCAATTAACATGCCGCATTGCAGCGAAATTAAGGTACCAAAGATTATAAGCCTAATCAAAACAGAGGGAATATCACAAATCAGCGGAAATTACGTATTTTGTGAATAATTAGATTAACTTTTATGATGCAGGTATGCGAAAAGATGAAATGGATAAGTATTAACGTTTATGATGCAGGTGTGGGAAAAGATGAAATGGATAAGTATTCCTTCATAATGCACCAGGTGAAGTACGTATACCTTGCTTATATACCTACACTATTCTAAATTTTAACTGAAATACAAATGGTCTTGCACAACACGTACATTATTAGTCAAGAAACCATGGGTGTTATCTCAAAGCTGGCGTCAGGATATTCAGTAGTAACGCTCGGTTTAATTGAGTTAAACGTCCCATTAGATAATGGTTTTAAATTAAAAATTTCAATTTTAAAAGTTTAAATTTTCTTCGCTAAATGTAACTCAAATATAATAAAAACGGTTCACCCAATATCCTAAACGTTACATTTGTTTTCAAATAAAAATCCAGCTTATATCTTGAGATTGACTGCTTTATTGGAATGTGCACACAACATTTAATGGGAGCTTATTACTGTGTAATACATATCTGGATGAGATGTATTGGAGCTATGAAATTTCACCGATATCTCCGCGGTAACGGGAGGTCCCGGATTCAATTCCCGTCGGCCAGGCCGCTGTGACCTTGCGCTCTTTAATATTAATAATAAAAAGTATCTGAACCGGAATTTCTCGCGGCAGACAATGTTATTTCTAAGGTGCTGCTATATACAGAGAGTTGGTTATAGCATTATTTAGCATTTCAGCTAATCTTTACCCTTAATTTATTTTATGGTTTTATATATTTACACACACATACACCAGCGATGTTACAGCGACTAGTTTGTGGCCTTCACATGTCTGGGGACCGTCAACGCCAGCGTAGAACTCGCGTAACAGTAAACAAGCCACCCATGGGTTGCGTATGGTCAGGGAGCCATTGCTTTACAAACACAAGTTGAAATTGACTCTTTCTGTTCATATTTAAATATTGCTGATAATGACAACTGTTATACATATTATGTAATGATACAACTATGAAATATTTAATAGCGGAAATGCACGTACATTCTATCCTTTAAACCAAGCATTGTAACAAAATAATTAATAAAACTATGTAGGAAAAAGAAAGAAAACTGGTTTGACAACGAATTCAGCATGAAGAAGAAACGCTTGTTCTCATATTATACGCAGATACTGTGGTTCAATTATCATAATAGTTTTTGGACACTTCTTTATAATAATAATAATAATAATAATAATAATAATTTTTATTATTATTTTGCTTCTCCAATAAAATTGTTGTCCGTTAAGACAAATTATACTAAATAAAAATGTGGCTGACAAATTAAAGTATAATACTACAATAGTGTTAAATATATAAAATAAGAGTAATAAAAGCAATATAACAAAACTGGAACAACACAAAAAACTTTTCAGCCTCTTTACATATTGAAAAATTGGAAGCTCTGCTACTGTATGGGACAAGTGCAAAGTTTAAAAGTAAACAAATCATCGAAAAAGCCAATAAACCTCTCCACAAGTGAACACTGTATATTATTTATTATCCCCCAATTAACAACCTGTGAGATTTAGGTAATGAAGGTACATAGATGTAATATTCTGTTTATAATATGCAAATGCAGTTAAGGTTTAAGATTGAAAATATTGGCACATTAGAGGTAGCCATATTATTTACTCAGTTTAATCATGTGCACCGTTCGATGAAGCCGAACTCGTTTTATGGATCATTTGTTGCTTGTAAACAAATTAATCCTAGAGCTGATGCGTATCATTATTAATTTATTGTTCGGTGGATTTTGTATCATTTCATGAACATGGAATTTTATCTAAATGAATACCTAGGAGAATACATGTTTATGTATAGAACGTAACCGGATATGAAGCATGTTTTTCTGGTTTTATCGACAAAAACAACTATCCAATTTATTTCGGTGCAGACAAAGGTGATAGTGAATACGTTTGACAACAGGACATTCAATATAACTCGAGAATATAGTATATACCAATTGTAGTGTAAAATAATTCATAATCAATCGTAAAGCATAGGCACATCCAGCCTTGGTTAGCCCATCGTCTACAATTTATTGTAGCTGTGGTGCACTTATATTAACATTTTGTTAGTATTTATTGACATCTAGACATTTAGATTGCCGTAGCTGTTCCCAAGACTAAAGTGAAAGTTTTATAAATTACATCCTCTACTCACTAAGTACGTAGTAGAGAAAGTATGCATTCAACCCAAAAATTATATGTGAAGATTTCACTGGAAATAAGTGATTTGTGGGTTCCCAATAGAACTATTCTAGAAAAAGGTCTGTTTTTGCGCGCGCGTCTGTGTACAGCATAACTCGAAAAACGAAAAGATGATTAATTACCAAACTTGGTACTTAAGTTTAACATCTTCCAAGGATGCGACACAAAGATTTTCAGGACAAGTCCCACCCCAAATACCCTTTATGTGGAACATTTTTCGAAAGTTTTGATTTTCTCGAAAATGGCTCTGATGATGTTTATTAAAGTACCACATATTTAAGATATTCTCATGACAAAGTGTACATCTTGAATTATCTCGGGGAAGCCCTAAAGGGCTCTTCATTTTGGATGACTTTTGTATATCTGGTAAACCGTAAGAATACTGTAAATCTTACTACTCAAAAAATATAGATCTCGTTAAAGCACATGATTTTATATAAAATAATTTTTTGTAGAGTTAACCATTTCCAAGCTTTTCCTTATCATTGGTTCGAATTCTCAAATACTTACATTTTTCTCAATGTCCGTAAAAATATTTTACTATCATTTAAACCTACTATATTCACCTATTCCCATTGTGCTAAGAAATATGCAATAAACCATTTATACAAGTTTTCATCTTGATTAACATGAAATAGAAGAATATTCTTTTGTTGAACGGAGAGAAAATTATGTCAATGTAATACATCGGATATTTATTTTTCTCTTCGCCATGCCAAGAGATCGAAATTGAAAAGCTATCCATTTAGCGACCCGCTCTTAAAAGATATGACTATCGCTAGTAAGTATTCCCTTAATCCTTTTGTACCTGCAAGTAAATATATGCTTATCTCTAATACAAAGGAGATAGAAGTAAAAGCTTTGTCAGAATTGTTTGTTGAATGGCGGAGAAAGTCCATGAATGTAACACATAAGATTTTATTGCAGTTGTCATGGAAGGAAGTTGTTTAGTTTAGTCAATTATTTAAGGTGTGAAGTCTGTAGAGTTATTGAAACCCATTATTTAAATATTTTCCGAGATTTTGAAGGGTTTAATTAGTTGTTGCTTAAACTTCAGCCACTGGATATCTCTACTTTTCACGGTATAACAGGTGAATATTGTTAATAGTTTAATGTATACGGATTTTCCAAGAGACTCTTTTTACAAACACCTCCCTCGACAATTACTTAAATTTGAATTTCCCAATTGTAAAAATTCTAAATTCAGGCATTTTAAGATAGTACAAATTATTTCGAAAAATTGTGAGACTAAACTATACCTAATGCTTTCCTATAAGCTTTCCTAGTACTCTATTCTGCTCTTCTCTTTTACTCTACCCTACCCATTTCACTTCAATGAGCTCGAAGATAAGCAAATGCACATATCCGATTCTCTATCGTCATATTATACTAAAACGTTATTCATCTACATATGTACCAACCCCATGCAGTGCATTTTCTTCCTACCATACTTTGGAATCTTCCACCGTACTTGCTGCAGTGGCGTCACTTGCTAACACCACTCTCTATATTTTATCAACGAAACTAAACGTTAATATCGTCTCTGAATATTACTAATATATGATAAATACTAAACCCAATAGTATCAATCAGTCATGATCAACTTGATCATGAAGTCAACAATTTTTATAATATAATCCTTCGCAACTATCAATTCCGATACAACCATCAACTTCAAAGTGTAACCGAAGAGCTTCCCAACCTCAAACTATGGCAAATATTGACATTATTTCAAAGTTCTTGTTGTCCAAAAGCTATGATGTCAAATCACTACACATACCAAATAACATGAACGGTAAAACCAAACTTGAAAATATATGGGTAGTGCTTTTGTAGCTTACCGGTTTTGAAATGACATAGAAGGAAAGAAAATATACTGTCTGCTCTTTTGAAGAACATTTCGTTCTTACTTTCGAAAATATTTGACATCCTTAACTATGCGCATAGGCCTAAATCAACCATGTCTCCTATGGTGTTTAGGTTTAACCCTACCTTGAGTGAACTTCTGACTTTTTTGCCTAATTTTGCTTAATTGCGGTGAATCTTAAGACTTATATTTTCGAAAAGTTTTTAATTACTTGCATTTTTAGTTTTTTTGGATAGTTTCCAGTACACATTTGTTACCTGGAACAAAAAATTTGGCCTATTTTAGTTTTAAAATTGTTGGCTTGGATTAATTATAATTATCTACCCTAAAAACGGTTGGATTTTATAATGGAAAGCATTCAGGCATGGTAAATAAAGTTCTAAACTAGATAAAGCCGTATGCGTTTAGCGCCGTTATCTATAACACTAATTAATGTAAAGGACACGCATTGTCCTATGAATAGACTATAGCAACTATGAAGCGGCCATAGGGACATCTACGTGCAGTGTCGTGCACAAAAAGGGGCCAATTCTCCTAGATCGTCAGTGTTTTTCCATCCGTTCAGATAACTAACTTTTTACTCCACTACGGCCGATATCAGTTCTCCATGTAACTGGCCTGAAATACAATACAGGTACATACAAACTGACCAACGTATAGTGTTTATATTCTATGTGGAATAAAGGAGTGGTTCGAATACAACTATATGCATGAGTTTCATTACAATTGGAACACAAGGAACGGCTAAACGAATTACAAATAATTCGGCCGTCTAAAGGAAGAGGTGAAAAATTATTTTCATGTGTGATTAAATTGAAGGACAGCTAGGATAATTACATGATAAGAGAGCTTTCATCAGCGACGTGGAGATGAAGGTTAAGTTGTTGCTGCCGTTACTAAACGGCAACAAGAAAACCGACATTAAGAAAACGGTAAATCAACATAAAAATATAAACTCTAAGTTGTAATGGTACGCTTCTGAATTTCGGCCATATTTTGAGGGAAATAAAGCACGCTGCTAATGCAGGGCTAGAATTATGGTTGAAAAACAGAGATGGGCACGCGGATAGGGAGCGGGGATGGATTTTGTCAGAACCAACGTAAACAGCTGTTTTATTTTGGGCTACGTTTTATGCACGGCAGTATACTATAATCACTTCACTCTTAGAACCCAACTTGATGTAAACATATGACATTAACTAGTCCGCGATACGCCATAAACCAAACCGCATCATAACATACAGTAACATGTGCGATTATCTGTTTTCAAGAAGTACTCTAATCATAGTTGGAAACTTTTTATAATATTAAAAGGTAAGTAATATGAATAGCACAACTAAAGGAGGTTCTAGCTTCCGTTTAATTCTGTGTGGTGTCGTTCACCTCTCTTCTATATCCATATGACAATGATGAACAGTTCGTTCCTCACAGCTAAGAACATGGGGCTAACGCGAAAGGATACAACATATTTATATATATCAAGTTCGGTTCTAAGGCTAGATCGACTGTAGATTCGTTCTCAAGCTCATGGAAAAGCTCAAAAGTTTGTATTGAGATTTCACCAAAATGTGTTTTGAGATTCCCTGAAATAATACAGGATGGAAGGGAACATATTACATTTCCTCTAATATGTACTTCATAGAAGTATTACAAAAAAAGTATAATAACATTTTGTGCTTTGATCAGCTGTTTTCGAAAACAAAATAGCTGTTTTTCCAAATTAGATGGTTTATTCCACTATAATGCATAAAGATAATAGATTTAAGATGGGTAGAGTAACCTATTTCTGAACCAGTTTTTGTAGTAACTATGTGACGTCATACAGGGTATTGTAGTAATTAATTTTCCGAACATGTTTTGCAGACGTAATGTTGGAGATATAGGCAACGATGTTAGTTCAAGGTAGGTCAGTGGGAGAACTGGCTCACGGTAGTAAACGAAACAGCATACCTGAGCTGGGAGGTGGAGGGACGATCGGCTTTGTTTTCCACACGACCCTACCAAACAAACACAACGAAAGGGTGGTGTAATGTTTTGGCGAAATTATAAGTACAAGTTGGTAGCTATTGGTCTACACTAACAATATGGAAGTAAGCCTTCATCTTCCAATAAGCGTTTCGCGGTCGCTGACTGAAAAGCACACCATGTTTGTCAGCTCCACTAGAAGTTAAGTCATTATTAAACATCGTACTATGCATTTAAATTCGAAGTTTTATTAATAAAAAAAACCCGATGTGTATTAAGTGGATAATCATACTTACAGTACAAGGTTTACGAGATTCCAATCTTTTCAAATAGTAATACCTTGATATGTTGTTTGGTCGCCAGACTTGAATTCTTCGGACTTTCTTCTGGGGGGATATGAAAAACACGATCTACAAAACTTCGATTCTGACGTCGAATATTTCAGATAATGTCCTATTTATCTGGCTGCGGAGGAAGTACTCTACAATAAAGTGTCTTTGCTAGAGTACGACGTAATTGATTACGAAGGTGTGAAGCTTATAGGTGTGCAAATGATGGACATTTTGAATAATATCTGTGAATCGTTTGGTTTATTCCTTTGCTGTCCACATTAAGAGTACCAATATAGACTTTTTAAGAGCCTAATTCTGTGTTTATTTTTGTGTTTACGTATCAAAAATATTGTTTGGTTCGTTAAAGTAGTAGTATCAATTGCAAAAGGTATTTAAGTTTAATTTTGAACGAGCTTATCCGTAGATTCTAAGTTTATTACAAAATGTGTTATTGGAAAATACACATACCATTATTATATGGTTACACACATGAAACGTTCATGAACCACTCGTCACTCAGCGACAGTGAAACTTATTTATTCGCTGATCTACTTCTGTTCTATCGGTGAGTGTTTGCAACCGTCGTCCCGTCACAGGCCGCTGTAAATTAGGTCTGGTCTAAATCTAGAACTTGTAGATTAGAACTTAAAGTATATATGTTATTACAGTATATTACGTTATTACGTTTCATTTTGATTGGCAAATGAAGATGTTTCATAAAATGAGATTTCAACTCAGTTCATGAAGTGCTCTGTTACGATTCTACATCTGCAACCCCATGCTTCTAACTTCAAAACACTTAGTTTTGTATTCTCTTTATAGTCCTAAATTTTCTGCATATTATTTTATATAGCGTCAACTTCGCTCTTTTAAAACGTTATTAATGGTTGAATGTAATATTTCTGCAAAGATGTTATAAACACTTTCTCACCATTGGTTTATATAATCAAAAGATAGTAAATGGAAAATGAGTAAATTATAGTGAAAACCAAGATAATTGTTATTAGGATGGAGGAGAGATATCATACGAAAACTACGATTGTCTGTTACTGTTGATAGCTGAACTCCGAAAAATATTTGAAAGCAAATTCAAGAAGAGAAATTAAGAAATAAAAAATCCTTTATCTTTATATTTCGCTACAGCGTAACACTAAAAGTACTCCTAGGATTTCTTGTAACAATTTAATAAGCGTTTATGATAAATACGCTTAGACCTTGTGCCTAATTATTATACTAAACAATATATAAAGTTTAAATGAACTTCAGGTTTTAGACGAAACCGAGTTTACTACTAGAAGTAATAAGGAAGGTTGTTTCAGAAACATCAATTTATAAGAAATCACATGGAAGGGAATGAAACTTTTATCAATTGGCAAGTTTTTATTTTCATTTTCAATTAAATCAAACAATTAATATAAACAGAAGAATGTTTCTTGGGCAATTTGAGGAAATATCCCGTCATACTAGCACAGCAATTGTAAAATCCTGACAATATGATGAAAAATCTAAAAGTATGTGAGGTGTCGAAAATGTGTGGTTGTCATTATGGCTCTTAATTGAATGTTTCAGATCTAATTCAATTTTTGAATGCATTTTTCTCTTTTGGAGGCTCCAAAAGCCACCAATCAAGTTTTTATTTCATAAGGTGATTTTTATGCACAAGCTTTACATTCTATTCTGATTTCGTATGTGTTAGTACAGGAATACCCCGTGTTTTAGGATTTAATTGCATAAAATTCCGTGGTTCTGCAAATTAGTATTATCGGTAATACAAAGAAACAGATAACTTGTCACCATAAATCGGGTCCTGCTATGAGCGATGAAAAATAATCAAATCACGTTTGAATCTGTAAACAGTTGTGGCGCCAGGGCTTTTAATTGGGAGAGGAAACATTCATGTGTCCCACATTCGCTTTGAGCTGCACACACTGAATATTTTCCACACATGCGAAACGTGACCGTGTTAAAAATGTAATAGTAGATAGTGCTGTAATTGATGTAGAACAAGGCTTATGTTTCACTTGAAATAGCTGCATAAATGACGTCAAAAGTGCCACTTAAAGTACTCGTAGATAATCTTTTGACTGGAACAGGTGTATACGCCATATACTTAGAAACATGGCCTATTAATCGTGTAACAAAGTTACTGCATTGAAATGAGTCGCACACCTCATGTTTCCTTGTCATCGGAACATTAAGGTTATTTTAAGCAAAGCAAAATTTACATTTGTCGCCTTGAAAGCCTGTTTGTGTATTAAACGTTTGGGATGTAAACGGTACAGGAAAGAACTTTATATTGGACTCAAAACAAAGCTGCTGTGTTTTCTTGATGTGTGAATTTTTTACTCCAGAAGGATAAATTAATCAATTTTTAAACAGTTGCCGGGTAAGGTACTGCTGCACGTTAGACTTGTATTTACGCTTTCGCGCATTGAAGTGCCCAGCTCAACTTTCCAACCTGCTCTCTTCCATGGCATGTTTCATAGCTTGTGGTCTCGCTGCTAGGTTGCTTGATTTCGGAGTTTTATAGTTAAAACTGATAGCTAAGTATTTTCATGCAGTCTTTTTGCGAGAAGTCGCGATTGTGTTGCAATTGTGTGAATTTATAGTTCAGCTGAATCGCTAGAAGTTAAAATGATCCATAAATTGATGCTTTTAAACTCTTTTGCGCAGGTTGTTACAACTAAGTGCACAATAGAAATAATAATAATAATAATAATAATAATAATAATAATAATGTAACACATGAGAATAGCTGTTACTGCGAAATACACTAGGCACTCAGCGTAGCATAAACGTTACACTTAAGTCGCTTTTGGCACCTAATCGGAAAAAAAACATTGATCTGTCGAATCACAGCTAACAACTGAACTGCTGAATCATAACTCGCAACTAAACTGCTGAGTTGCAACTCACAGCTGAACTTTACTGGCACTGTCCACTGTTCCTTCCTAATTTCTTGAACTCCACACGGGCAAGAGCAGCTACGTTATACAGGTCTCGCAAACACAACGGAATGTTCTAGAAAGGGAAGCTAATGGAATATGCCGAATGGAATGTCGAAGGCATGTCCCACTCAGTTGCCTTACCGTCGGCCCGCAGGTAGCTTCTTTCGCACGGTCACAGTAATAGCAACAATATGTTTATGAAAGCTTTAATATCAAACATACTTTTTAGATTTTAATCAAATTTCAGTGGTGAAATACAAATTCACATAAGTAGTATAACGGAACAAAATCACTAAAACATGAATTAACCAACAGCAAAATTATAAGTATATGCGAGCAGTTATTTCCTGAATTGTCAACTATTTTCCCGATTGTTCCTGGATAAATCTAACTTCGTCATATAAATTGGCCTCGAGTGACAATGTCCTTTTTTCTGACTCGGTTACGTACAGGAGTTTCGTAAGTTCTTGAGCAAGTTGTATAAGAAAAACATTTTGATGAATTACATTTATGCTTTCCTGATGTACAGAATTAATGCAGATAATCCATCTGCTTTGGAGTTCCTTCGTCCAAACCACCGATTCCTAAGCTTAGGGCGGCGCTAGAACTTTGTAAAGGGACCACGGAAAAAATCGTTCAGAACTATAAAATAAGTACATACTCTGAATACTACCACTACCTCCGGCACCACCACCACCACTAGTACAATTGTCAATGATTTAGAAACAAATTCAGAAAGTATTAGTGCATTGATAACTTTAAATTATATTTAACACAAAGCGCATATTCGCTCAACTACAAAAACATGCTATAGAATCGAGAGAGAGCGAAAATTTCAAACTTAGAACCTGTATGCTTTTTGGATACTTTGTGCCACAAACTTGGTTTTCTTTCTCTCTTTAAAATATACAAATGTGATCAATTCTATGTTGTCATTGAGTATAATGTTTCCTTGTTTTGTGTTTATATATGTCGGTAACTTTTTATGCAATGTATACGGATTGTTCTTAGCTACCTTGGCGACAAAATATACGGTCTGCATACTACATTTACTCTTTGTACTATAAGGATATATTTCAGTGTTATTTATTCACTTTTTGATAAACTAATGTGATGAAAAACTGGTGTTAGCTGAAAACATTCAGATTGTTTTTATAAACGTTTTAGGTAAATGAACGTGCCTGGTATTGAATAATTAACATTGCTAAAATATTATTTAAACTTCTCCGGAGATGTGAGTGATCATGGCCAGACGTTTAGTCGGACAGAAATTCGCTCCAGAATAAGTGCGTTAAGTGTAGGAAGTTCATATTAAGAGTTGTTTTCATCAGTTACTAAACGTTTTATCGCTTTATAAATTTATATATGTGATTCTTAAATTATATATCTGCAGTTCAGTTCAGTGAGACAAAAGTGCGATTGCAGCACAAATGTTACCTTAGGCATGGACTCATAGGATTCATTGGTGCACACTCGAGTGCGAGCTTATGAACAAGAAAAAGATTTCCCTGCAATGGAAGAACTTTAGCAATAAGCTGTAGGTAACGATTCACGAAATATTAAATCGAGCAATGAAGTCATTTTAGCTAAAAATGTTTTCTCTGACCCAAATAACAAGAAGGTTATAGAAACCAAGGCTCACAAAGTATCGAGCGATCAAATGTTACACCTCATCGCACAAAGCTTTCTAAATTATCGTTATCTCAAGGAATGGAAACATGCAGGTTCCAGAATGCTTTAAATAACGCATTTGCCCATAGTTCTATTAGCTCTGTCAACCAGTGTAACAGCGCCTGTGCTAACACATCGTGTGCATACATTTCAACAATTCCTTGCCATAATAAATTCCAAGCTTTAGCTAATAATGTGTATAACTCTGATAACCGTTCGGAGGAAGTTAAGGAAAACATACCTTCAATCTGCCTTCCTAACATCGGAAATTGCTAACTATTAATACAAAATATTGGCAGCACAATTAAGTCTAAACTTCATACTCAACTACGAGGCTCAACAATAAAATTTTATTCCACAACACGTGATGATTTTGAGTCCTTACATCATATTTCGATTTCGTACGTCAGGAATACTACACGTAAAAAGATCCTGTAGATCAAAGGTTTTCGGTAATCATTCGAAAACTTCCTCACTCTCTGAGAAAGAAATCTTTGATGAGCTATAGGTATTAAATTACCCAGTGTATAAAGCAACACGTCTGCACGAAAAGAACAGAGTCCATTCTTTTGTGTGTGGTGGATCTCTCCAAATGCGATCAGCGAAAGTCCATTATTAACCTTATCCATCTACTTTGTCAAAGTAGAACCGTGAAGCAAATTTGGAGATATTCTGTAGTGTGCTCGCTGTCAAAACTTGGGGCATACTAACAATTATTGCCAGCTCATACAGAGGTGCGTAGGATGCCTTGAGGCCCATCATTTCTTTGATTGTAGGGTTTGAAACGAACCCTCCAAACTGTGTAAGTGCAAAGCATTCAGTCAAATATAGAGGCCGTCTTTACTATCTGAAAATTAAGCAAAATATACTTAATCAGCATGCATTTTCTCCTCAAAGGACGCAAAAAAAAATGTTTGGCAAATCCAGGAACAAAACAACGGAATCCCAATCCACCACAACATTAAATAGCTGGACTAGTACCTCGTTAACAATAGTTATGGTGAATCAGCTAAAAACTTGTCTCATCAAGACAAAATCAACCTGCACCCGATTTCTCAGCCAATTCGATTCTCATTGAGCTCTTATTTCAGTTTTTCTACGTATTATGACATTCATGCAGTCGCATTTGCCAGCAGTCTTAACAATTTCTTATCTCTCTACTTTCTTTAACTACCCTGAATGGCAGTGCATAATTCTACTTCCGTTCATTTGTTCACAATTGTGAATTGGAACGCTGTCTTTGTTTTTCCCTCTACAAGAATGCTTTAGAACCCTCTGTAGATGTTTTTTTCAACAAACTACCAACAGTTCCTGGAGCTCCCACATAAAACATTTTGAAGTGTTCAAAGAACCAGACTCAAAATAAAGTTACCACATGATCTACTCAGCGTTTCAGAAGAAAGTGATTTTATGTGCCTGGTCCTTAGCACCATACTTTTACACCTTTGTTATTTATCTTTACATTTGTCACGTATAATTTTGTATTATAATTTATAATGTATAGTTATATATATAAATGTGTTACACTTTATTCAAATTATTTATATTTAAACAGTATATTATATTTTTAAAGCTAATTTATGTTAAAGGAGCCATGGGCCAACCTCGGCAATGTGACAAATTATAAGTTATGCATTATACATTATCACTAGCCTATATACAGTTAAAGTTGGTCGGTCAAAATAAATTAAATAAAACCTCTCCATTTTTACCCTGAAGATTTGAAGCAGCAGCTTGATATTGACTACTGAATTCAAATTGTGTTTAGAAGTTTAGCGTGACTTTATTAATGAATGTATTATTTGCTAGACGGACCCGAGTACTGTAGAACATACAGAGAGTGTGGGCGCCAACATTGGCAGTCACTGACCTAAACTGACTTACTGTATGCAACCAAAGAGGAAATGGGTATGTCTGATAGGCAATATTACTAGGAGCTTTACTGTGCTTCTCCTAGTTTATTTTCACAGAAATCTCTCACTGCCTTAATAACTTATGAAAAATCCGCCATTATTCATTTGGTCTAAATGTGATTTAAAGCTTTAATTCACTTAATGTAATGATTATGTTCTTAATTTGAATGTTATAATCAGTGCTGACGGCTCTCGTAGCCGTGGTAGCTGGAATGTATAGCTCCGGCGCTCCGTCAAGCTGAGGGTTGCGGATTCGAGTCCCGCCATGGGCATGGGTGTTTGTGTGTGCCTGTGTGTTGTGTAACTGTGGTAATAAACGGTGACTAAAACAGTAAAATACAGTAATCATGAGCTGAGTAAATCAAGGGAACTTTAAAAAAATTAATTGAATGAATGTTACCAAAAAAGTGTCACTTTGTGACTTGCAGTACCTATAGGACATTGTTACAAATTTTTAAATATATTTTTCCATAATGTCATCTGCAGAATTTTTGTTCTTATATTTTTTTTAATTTTCTGACGTCGCAAATGTGGAAAATTTTCCTAATATTCCAAGAAATAATACAAATATAAAAGTGAATCACTGGCTAGTGGGTGTGCTGTAATTTATACTGTTACTTTCCTTTCAGCTATAGAAAAAAAAACACACACACAAAAAGCAAGTAGTAGTACCATTATCAATAAAACCCGAAGTGGTGATAGGAGGGCGATTCAAAAATTCCCGGCTTAAGATGTGAAGATGGAAAAATCAATATGATGAAATAGTTCAGTATTAGCTTTAAGATGGCGCGTTGTGGGTGTTAAGAAACGTAAGTGTAGTCAACCTATTTGCGGCGATCCTGTAAACAAATAGCATTAAGGTGTTCTATAAAATGCATAAAACTGTAATACGAGCTATAATTACGATAAAATGCTTCATTTTGAAAGGCTTAACCACAACAGAAGTAGAAAATCAGTTAGATTTGGACATTGAAACGATTCTTCCTCTTCGTTTAGACAGTTAAAAAGTGGGCTGCTGAATTTAAGCGTGCTCATACATCTATTCAACATGAGCGCTCAGGGCGTCTCAAAACACTTACACTTAACGAGATTCTGACAAAAATTCAACAGCCATAATCTGATTGCCAATTGAAGGTACGCGAGTTGGCTAACATGGCAAAAATATCGGCAGATCTTGTCCAATCGTTCTTTACAGGAGGTTTTGGTTACTTATGATAAACCTTTTGCTCAATGGGTGCCGCATTTAACAATGGACAAAAACGCATTTGAATGAACCTTTCCCAAGAGTGAGTACTTAGACTTGTTAAAACACAATTCTAGCGAGTTTTTCAGACCTTACATAAAAAAGGAAATATAGATTCATCATTACGCGACAGAGATGAATAGGTAGTCAAAAAAGTGGGTGGTAACAGATGATAAATTGCACCAAAGAAACAAAAAACGCTTCCATTTGTATGAAAAGTGGTGGCTACGGTTTTCTGGGATTCTTATAGTGTGGTACTACTACACTGCCTCTAGAAGGACAAACCCATCCTCGGCGGAATATTATGCTTCATTACTGGACCGATTGAAGAATACCAACCGAAAATTCGACACTTTGCGGAAAAGAAAGTCCTCTTTCATCACGATAATGAGCTTTCACTCGCATCTGGGATTGTTGCTACTAAAATTCATGACCTCCGCTTCCAGGCGCTTCCACACCTGCCGGGAATTCCATCTTGCTCCATAATCTGAAGGAATGGGTGGGTGGACGAAGATTTATATTTGATGATGAGGTTGTAACGGTGGACAAATGTTATTTTACTGAGGGTATTAAAAAATTGGAAATTTGACTAACGGTAAAAGGCGATTATGCTGAAAAAGATCACTTAAATCGTGTTTCCTTGGTTTGGCCGAGAGCTTTTAGAACATACCTCTAAGTAATAGAGCTCCGATTTTGTTAGCTATATTTCAGAAGGTTCAGTCTAAATAATTATCTCGATAGACTATTTAATTCCATATAGTTAGCTTACATTCATTATCTAACGGGAACAAAGTATATCCTAGCAGGGACCAACCCAGGACCTTTAAAATACAGCTTTCTTCTAGCGCTTCAGAGGGAGGTTTTCTTTTGATTTACAGTCGCTCCTCCTGTGGCCCCAGCCATGACAATATATCACAGCAGGTCGTTATTCTTCTGTTTCTTCTAGCCATTATGCTACTCCCTGCATTTCGTATTATTCCGTTATGCGCTGATTTCGCACGTTGTCATGTCTTGTTGTTCCGGTTATTTTTCTGAACGCATGCACCTCATTTGTCTATGTCAGCACGTACGCTCTTATTTCAACAGCAGATGCTAGTTTTATATCATTAGTCTTTTTTATATACATATAACTCTTTTTACAAATGCTTGCTTCTCCGTAATAAATATAAAAGGGTGACTGCTACTAATCGCTTGTGTTTTTAACATGAATGCTGTACTCGGCCCCTTAATATAGTACTACCTCATTGTAGTAAATTTGTCATAAATTACAAAAATTATGCAGGAGACCCATATTTTCTGCTTTGTTCCGCTGTGTAGAGCGTTCTGAGATATTTGTAGAATTAGTAACCATGGAACTAACCAAGTTAGAGTAGAGCTCTTACTCAAACATAATAAACCTTAACAACCCTTGGGCCTAAAACAGTGAATACCTGATGTATGTACTACAAATATATGAACAGAGAATCCAATTAAATGAATTCATGCGTGGGGAGGGGGTAGAGTTGAATCACACTTTTCAAACGAGCAGCTTAAATATAGCCCTAAGGTAATATGCAATTATAAAAGCCCGGAAAAATTATAAAAGTATAGTTGTTTTCGTCTTCAACTACTATGCTTATACTTTCCTTGTATTTTCATGCTACGTAACTATCTTCTTTGTCACTTATGTTAGTGCTAATATATTAATTAGCCCGTGCCCAATTTGAGTAGGAGACCGTGTCAAACTTCATGTCCATTTTAGTGTTTTTTTCAGCATCATTTCCTTTACAAAAAGATATGTATATCACACTTGAAATATAAATTGACGGTAATTTAGGCTTCACGTTATAGTGTCGTCCTCCGTGGTTTAGGGGTACCATGCTAGTCTCTAGTTCCCAAGGTCGAATGTTCTAACCTGGCGTAGGACGATGGATATTTTCGGGTGTAAAGCCCTTAGCATGACTTCCTTCGAAAGGGAAGTAAGCCGGTGGCCGGTGACGTAGATTTACCGCACGTAAAAGTACCTCAAGCCTGATAAAGAGGCCTCAGAAAAATTTATCATGTTTCACCAAATATAGAAGAGACGCTAAGGATCATAGTAGTTAAAGTGGTCCATAAATAAAACACAATTTAATTTTTCACATTATGGATGTACAAAATTTGTAAGTGGGTGTTTGGGAAAGTCGATGGAGCCTGGTCCGTGTAGGGTGCTATGAAGGTGCTCGTTTAGGGTTTAGGGTGAGTTTAGTGATCGTACCATCCTGTCTCCTCTTGATGAAGTTCGAAGTCGCGAAATCTGGTGATTATCCTGCTACCACCTTCATTGTGCTTTTTCTTGTTAAACATATTTATTCTCCATTCAATTAATGTTGGAACGGAGCAATTGTGATGTCGTCGTAAGAAGTTTGGAAGACAGACTGAAAATTCTTTCACACGCATGTTTCCGACTGAGAACTCTTATCTAGGGTTTGCAAGTGTACTACTCATTTAATAATAAGTGTTGGTAGGAAGTTTACAGGTACACACACACACACACACACACACACACACACACACACACACACACACACCCACTTGGAAGAAGATTAAGGAAGTCAGACACTCCGTCGTTGTTTCACATCCTTTTGCTTGAATATCAGAAAGTTTTACTTCCGTGATTAGGAATAGTCAAGGTTGTACGAAATTACAATTATACTTTTCATTATGTTTTTACATGATTCATTTCTCATGGCATTCGCATTATCTGTTCACAATTCAAATTGTCATACCTCAATTTATCGCAATTTGTTGTAGAGTTAATCCCTTATATTGGCAGCCTTCTGCTATCTTTGAATTAAAACGTTGTTCTTCTACTGTAACCTACATAAAGATTAAATGGCGGAAGTTATGAATTCAGAAGAAACCGAAATGGAAAAGCTATGTGAAATTACAGAAGCAGCAGAAAGAATAACACTAAAAAAGAAAAATCCATAACGCAATATGATATATATATGATTTAATTGCTTCATGATGAAGCTAAATCATGGTGAAATTAGTACTCCAAAGATGAATGTTAGCGAATCAACAAAGTGTCTGACATCTCGCTTTTTTAACGTTGTTTCTCTTTTCAAGAACGCGTTCTAAAGGTGATCTGTTAGTTTCGCGAATCATTATATTATTATTATTATTATTATTATTATTATTATTATTATTATTATTATTATTATTATTATTATTATTATTATTATTATTATTAATATTTTACAAATTCGAGCGCTGTCTAAAAAATAGTATGTTACACGTGTTAAATGTGGTTTTATTGATCTCGTAAGATTGCAAAATGAAGGCTGTAGACCATTGGCTTTCGTTTCCATTTCATATCGTTTCCTACTTGAAAATAAAACCTTACTTTTCCCCTTGTATAATAATTCGCTATTATGAGCAGATCCTTGTTTACTCCTATTATGAACATTCTGGTTACGTATGGCTGTCATGAACTTCATGAAATGGTCTGTGAACGCTCTTCGTTTTTTGTGATTCTATAAACGTGAATCCATATAAACCAAACAAAAGCTGTTTTATAATTAAATTATAGTTACGATTAGAACACGACATCTCTATCTATAAATAACGTTTTTGTAGCATTTGTTGTCAATGGGTTCAAGCCTACAATGTTTGTTACGCATAAATCTGTGGAAATGAGCTGTTCTGCGTTATATCATATGAGCCGACGAAAAACAAAAATTGACTTGCAATTTAAACAGTTGACAGGTTCGCGAATCTTGCCCTTACCAAGTCCACATTGTGTAATTTGAAAGCCATTATATATAAACGTTTTCATCATAATGTAAATTAGAGAAAAATAGCTTATGAATAGTATAATACATAATAAATAACTGTTAATAAGTATGCATAGCGGAAAGCTGCTCGAGATCGTACATCATAGGCTACTAATAGAAAAATATAATAGGAACTCTCGGTAAATTAATAATGGGTAGGGAAACTCATATCATTACACGTCAGATTTTTTGATAGTGCAACGCTAATTGCCTATCGCTTAAGCCTCTTGAAGACTCGGAGAGCCACATGGTAATAATGAAGAACAAGCATACAGTTTTCCACAGTGACATCTGGCAGGACATGCTCTGAAGTTACTAACGGAAAAATGTGACACGTACAGAATATCGCCAAATGATGTGATACCAAGTGTAAGGAAGGGGCGAGTTAGGCGCCCAGGGAGTTTTCAGGCCTCATATTGTTTCTCATGTTTCGGAACACGAGCACCAGTCCCTGCTATTCATTTAAAACTTTTGTCTCTGCTCTCGGCAGTTTCAAGGGCTTGAATTTCACAATTTGCGCATGCGTATTTATGACTTATAGCGGCACAGGACCCTGCAGTTCCAAGCTGCGTTTTATCAGACAAAAGCAATAACAAGGAATATATGGAGAAAAAACTTTCCTACTTTAACTATGAATTGTTATTATTTCTTTATTCTTCTTCCATTAACAGGATTTTCTGACACATGAATCATTATTATTACTCTGTTTATTTTACGTCGCTTTAACTACAGGAACATATCGCAACGTATTTGTTAGTGGATAACTCTTAGATCTAGCTGTTGCGGACAGTTAACCTTCTAGGTCTCATCCCTGTAACCACCCGCTTAGTCGTGTCCACAGAGATCCTAGCGCATAGCAACCGGATCCCCTGCCCCGGCATTAGAGTGCCGTCCAGTCTAACCGCCGCCCTCATATGAAAACTTGACCAAGGTCATAGTTGGTGTTTGATAAGGTCTAACTTGTCTGAACAAACTGTCATGCGCATTATCCCTCACACTATAGTCACTTGAAGGGTTCCCAAATGTCATTAAATGAATGCTACTCACACGCTGTAACAATGCTGCGAATGACATTGGCTCTTACGTACGCCATGCTGTTTTGCCAAAGTTAATTTAGCAGAACATGAAAACACCTATTGTAAATCAATAATAAATTAATTCGTATTATTTTCATAGGAATGAGAAACTACATGACCACCCTGTAGTTAATATCAATGTTAATTTACAAATCAGGATGAAAACAATAAAAAATATTAAAAAAAATTACACGTCTAAGTGTAACATAAGGAAATAAATATTGTTTTTCATATAAATGATATATATCGTTGCAAGGAAATTGTAAAAATTCTGATGTTGCATTCATTAATCTTTCTCTACCCAATCTTTTACAAACTATTCTTACATAAGTTTATTCACCTATTTCTTGACAATCCTGATAAATTTTCAGAAATGATTTCATTTCACATTCTAGGTACAAGAGGGTACAGGAGGCAGATAGATCTTTAAAAAGCGGGTCGCACATGCTGGCTTTGAAATTAGACTACCTTCAAAACCACATGGGGAAAAACGAATAGCGAATTAGCGCTTGAAAAGCAGTAAGCATTTGTAAATTCAACTCGATAACAAAGAACATCTCGGAAATGATATATGCTACATAAAACTTATTTGACACAAATTGTAGTTTTAAGAAGATCCCAAATTTTGTGATAAGTAAGCTCCGGACATGACTTTTAGGTTAAGTTAACTTCTATTATACTACTACTTTGTTTACAAGCGAGCGGAGAGGAGAGAGGCAGTAGTCTCGTTCGGTACTGAGTTTGTTCTGTGGTGAGTACTGTGTACGCTATATGTATAGGTGGGCACAGAAGTATATAGTTCTGTAGTAAACTTAAGCTTTTATTATAAAGTATAAATAAGATGAACAAAATAATAAATCTGAACTGCGGCAGATGAAATAATCGGTTTCATGTGTGATTTTATGCTTAGACAGCTATTGCAAAGGATTACAATATATCTTCTGGATGTATCAAAACTCAAAAAAGTTCATATCTTGAAAAGCTCCGTTCCACATCACATGTTGTTTTTTTTTTTTTTTTTTTTTTTTGGAAAGGGGAGATAGTTGAACAGTTGGAAGGGAAGATAGATTTGGCTTATTTCGCCTGGTGAGGTAAGGAAGTCTAGGTGATAGATAGGAATATTAAGTAAAGGAGAGAATGGTGGAGTCCCGCATAAGCACCTCCGTCATTGCACTTAATTTTTGGATGCTGCCGGCGGTGCCGGTCAGGCGCATTGATTGGGTTCTCAGGTGGACAGCCATGGCACTAGTCCCTAACTGTCACCTGGGGAGTCTGTGGTGAAAATTTATTGATCTGCATTGTTCGTGTGTGTTCTCAGCGGTTGTAGCGTCTTTGTGAGATTGGTTGCCGAAGTACATGTGATTCTATGTACGTGCCTATGAATGTGTTGCTTTCGTCAAGTTTGTTGTAGTTCTCCTCCAAGAGCTGGAGCTTCTGAAGAACAGTGGCTTCGGATTGCTGGTGCTGCTCTCGAAGTCCAGCGATGGCGGCTTCTAGGGCTCCCAGTCGCGTGGGCCGGTCGTTGCAGCTGCTGTCTGTGGCGTCATCTGATTCCAGGAGGTGAGTTTCGATGCGTGCCAGCTTGAGCTGACACGAGTTGACTACTGGGTTCTGCTTGTCCTGGACGTTCTGTCGAAGTCGCAGGAACTGTGAGGCAATCGTTGAGAGGTGTCGGATGGTTGTGCGATGTTTGGCCTTCATTGCTGCCAGGCGTGCACTGGAAAACCGCTGCAACGCCTCGAGGTGGAGGCCGATGTCCCGCAGGCTGAGTTGTATGCTTTCCACAGCGTTCTGCAAGCTTGATGCTGTGGAAGCGCAGGAAGGCACGTGTTGAGGTGAAGCTGGAGTACTCGAAGCTGTTGGCTGCTTGGTGTGGTTTGGCGCTGATGGTGCTGAAAGGTTTGGTGGTTGAGCTGGCGGCGTTGTTCGTTGAGGAGTTGCTGTTGCCCTCGGATAGAGCGGGCACTGCGCCTGGCCTGTAAAGTGGCCGTGGCCACCACAGGTGGCGCAGTACCTGCGGCGACGGCGGAGGTCGTGATTGGTGTAATGTGCAGTTAAGGTTATGGCACCGCAGTAATGGCACCTGGGAGGTGCAGCGCAGGAAGAGGCGTCATGTCCATAGCAGCAGCATGGTCGGCAAGGCTGATGACCTTCCGTTCGAGTAGTCTCAGCTCGAAGGACCTGCCCTAGCAAGGGCAGGCCGGAACTCAAGGCGGCCTCGCGGTCGGCCGGGTCAGCGAAGATCAGACGAACCAGAGTTGAAGGTCCCTGGGATGTGATGATCCTTGTGGCCTTCAGGGTTTAAGGCCACCGGTATTGTGCGGCGGTGAGAACGTATCGTGATGGAAGGTCCCGGGGTACTCCTGATATCACGGCGCTGCATCATGGATACAGCGTCGCTGGTGATGAAGATGGTGCTGTTGGCTGCTGCGTGGGTTGTAGATTTGCGGCTGGTGTTGACTGCGGCGGTGGGAGGTGAGTTGTGATGTTGACTGGAGATGAGATTGGTAGCTGTTGCTGCCGAGGCGAAGCAGCGACCGTTGCCCATGAAGCACGGCCACCGGCGGCGTAGAGCCGGCGCTCCCGGCAGATGCCAGGGGAGCGGCCGGTGATTCAGCAGCGGCAAGTCCGGTGTAGCTCCAGCAGCGATCAGCGTGGTGGCTTTCCCTTCAGCGGGTGCAGGATGGTCAGCGGTGATTTCTGCTGCGGCGGTTCGGCGTGTCTTTCTCTTCGAAACTGACGAACGTCACGCACCTCTGAGAAAAACATGCATCTTCATTATTTAGAATAATATTATTCTTAACATTAAGAATATTATTATTAATGCCTAATATTGCACATAATTGCATATCCTGAGTTTTTATGTAAAACTTCTTCAGTTTTTGCTGTGCTATTTCAGCAGCAGAACATTTGTCTACTTCTCTAAAGTGTTGTGTCAAATTATGACAATTTTTAAGAACTCTGGTATTGCCGTCTGTGACAACATTTGCATAAAGTAGACTCGCAAGGAAATTTCATAGCTGTGCATTCTTCCAGAAACGTTTTAAAAGCAGAACTTTGCAGATTATTAAATGAGATATTTGTGCTTACCACCATGTCAGGCGAATCCCTGTAAGCTTCGGTTTGGCTACAGGAGTTCATGGTTTCTGATGTTCTGGTGTGGATAATATATTCTCGCCACTTCATTTCTAGGAAGCAACGTAGTGTTTTGTGAGTATTTGTCGTCCTTTTTTTAGATTTACATATTTTGCAATAAAAACCCTTCTCTCACCCTTGATTTCAATGTGGCATAGTTTATAAAATATATTTTGCCCTCTGAACATCAAAATACTCACGTCGATATTCATTTACAAGTAAGACACTCTTCTTACTGGTTGTTTTTTTGCATATTTTGTCAGCTATCAACGACCGGGCTTCGTAACTTCAGAATGGGCTGCATATACACTAATCGCTTGCTTAAGGTAAATGGCTGGCAGTGCTTGGGGAGAGGGAGGTTTCCATGAAACCTGTGCGCACGTAATTGTTTTCCAGTCAAAGTGCAACGAAACGGCAACCGTGTCCAATATTTATCTGTTATTTGATATGTTCCATTGTTTTATTTATTGGCTTTAAAGTTTAAAGTTGAAAGTTAATATTTGTTATTGATATTACATTGATTACCATTAAATTTATTAATTTTAAAAAGATTTGATTCTAGAAGCCTAGTGATAAGTTTTGTCTCCCTCTTACGGTTTACCTATTATACAAAATTGTAAAAAAAATTCACTAAGAATGAAGAGGACTTCACATGTTTTTACAATTCAATATAGTAGTTAATGCAAATATGTTAAATGGTTACAGACATTTTTCGTAAAATAAATAACAATGAAAAGTTTTCCATGTAAAGTGTAGCTTGGTGTGCGGCAATTTTCTTTAAAATTTTCGTGTATCCTTGGAGGTTGCTGAACTTAAATACCAACTTTTATATTTATCAGAAATTTCGCTTTTGGATTATGCTGTTCAGTCACACACGGACCTTTTCTCTAAAAGTACATTTGTTTTTGGATTCGGGGTCTCAAAACTTTTTTTCCGGTGAAATTTCGATACCCAATCTTTTGGTTGAATGCAATAATGTAAGGAGTACAAGTAAAAATGCCGAATTTTAAGAATGTGAAGTTAAATTGGTAACGGTTTGAACATCGGTAGAAAGATAATATCATAGAATATTAGGTGCTGGTATACCTTCCTTTGTCTCTTAAATTGGACGTACGGTTGCAATCTGAGTGAACAAGTCGGTGATTAGTTCTAGCCAGCCTAATAATACAGGGATGAACCAGGTTTGTTTTTCCAGCCTTCGACAGCACAGTAAGCAATAACCAACAGGAGAAAAGTGAAATATCTCTCCAAGGAGAAGTTATCGTTACTTTAGACCAAGGTCAGTTGAACGAAAGCCGAAGTTTTCCACGGAGCGATAAAGACATACGATTTTAGAAGCTTTCAGCAGTTTCCTCACAACAGCCGCGTCGTGATTGGTGTAGGTTCCGTCAGGTTTTATTTCCGCGTGTCACGCAACGGCGAACAACTGAGGGATAGGAGCCAAACTTAGAAATCTTCCATTCAGAATTATTGAAACTTGGAAGCACTTCGTGGCAGTAGTAAAACTTGTGGTGCTACTCAGATGTTATCACTACCCTGAGCATGATTAAGTTAATGTATCACGAATAAAATAACATTTACATATATGCTTACTGATAACTTGCTATGTAAGAAACACGAGCGTATCTATCCCCTCCCAAGGTAGCAAAATGAATACTCTGCTGAATAATAATTAAATCCATATTTTAAAATGCATTATAACTGTTCAGTAGCTTCTTTGAAGCACACAAGCAATTTGTATGCTATACAAATGACCTTCTTGTGTCGTTTATTTTATTTAGATTTATTTAGTAGCACTTTTGGAGTTACAGAAGTGCTATGCGAAAGATTTCAGGTGTGTAGTAGTGCAATACTATCGAATTAAAATTCTTAAAGATGTTTCCTAATATTACTGCTCATGCGACAAAAATAAAATATAATGTTCGAATATGTTTATGATTTACTGAGAATAATCATCGTTGCAGTATGATTATTTTTATATATTTACATTTATTGACGAGGAAGATAATTTATTTAGCATAAAAGCACATTTGATTTCCAATCAAAAACTTTAATTAATTAGAATAAACAGTTACAATTACAGTTCCTAGGTGCATGGTCATCCTCCTGCTTATGTAACATGAGGAGAGATAATTTTAGTTTAGTAGGCTCCTTCCTGTGTAATCTGTTTTAATGGATGGGCGCTTGGGTCATGGTGGGAATATACAACCTGATTTATTTAATCTAGCAGGGCTAAGGCCCTTAACTTTCTTTTCCTTTGTATTACCACAGAAATCATTGCAATAGTTATACTTGTAAAAATGATACATGGGTCACTCCATGCAAAATTTTAGAATTTGAGCATAAGGATCTTCGATGTTTTTATATTGTAGTATATGGCTGTCCTTTATACTAATATTTACATGCCACAATATGACTATTTGAATTGATGCTATGGCTTTCAGAGGTACTTGAATTCTGAGCCTTCGGACTGACGGACATTTAAAAGCATATTCTCTTATGGAACATTCTTCGTTTGCAGGAAGCAACTTAAGTATACAGAGACGATAAAACTCTCGCGGTTCATATGAGATTTTACTTTTGTGTAAATGTTACTTATTTGAATTTAAAAGTAACTTAAAAAAAAGTAAATGTAAATCCTGGTTAAATATAAACGAACCTTCATTCTTCTTACATTTTTGTTTCTTATGAAGAATAGGGGATGTTTGTGTATGTATACGTGTTAAGTTCCGTGCGTTATCTGTAATAACAATACTAATAATAATAATATAATAATAATAATAATAATATATACTACAGTCAAAAGCAACCGGCAGGCATTGTAGCGAGGGGACGTGTTAATGTATTTACGTACACTCGTCTTGCCGCCTTTATAACGACGGTACATTATTGTGATCAGAATTCTAAACAATGTGTATTTCCAAGCCTTGGAAGATTTCTTTTTTTTTACAGTTTCTTGTTTAAATATTTAAACACGAGTGAAAGTGTAACTGAATAATACCAACTAATGGATCTACATCTCCACAGATAACTCTACTTGCTTTATTTGCGAGATAATTGCCATTATTGTCATATAGCCAGCCAATGTAACAATGCTTCTGGAGCACAAATAGAGCATGCTGCTACTCCTGGGGAATTTCCTCTAGTTCCTAGCTCTGACTTGGGTAAAAAAAACAATTCACCTGACACTGACCTACTGTCACCTATTCTCCCAGGAACTCCAAATAATTACAACACCCTAAGCATATGGACATTGCAACACAGCAATATGATACCTTACAACAAGGGGCTAAACGACCTGTCTCAACAATCAACAATGCCACAGATATCATTGTTACCAACCTCGTCAAAAGGGACACCTCACAAGAGAATATGAATCGTCTGATGATTCTGTTTTACTAGCTCAAGACACCGCCTAAAACGTCTAAGACTACAGAAAATGCCCCGAACTTAAATGACTTACTTCTACTGATTAATCGAATATTTCAAGTAATGCCAAAGACTATGCACTTAATTTGGAACAACTCTGCAGCTTCTACGACACCTCTTTAGGAACTCTCGGCCTAACAAAAGTGGCCCTGGGCTGTGCAATTGGCACTCAAAGCCTTGCTGGTACCCTCCATATGTTGTGCCTGCATCTTAGGAATTCTAGGCTGAAAAACAGAACGAATCGCCTGCAAGAGTGTTTTATTCAGAAAAGTATCAACTAATGTCACTGTGAGGCAGAAAATATAACTATAACTCTTACCATAACAAAATGGCAGCATACTACAATGGAATTTAAACGGATTTCAAGCTAAGTTCGAATATACACAACTACTTAATCGTAACCACCACCCAGAAATTATTTGTCAGCAGTAACCAACCTGCCAATGTCATTCACCTGCGCCTGTATTCAGACCACCACTTCATTCGCACTCAATTCATGCTAGTGGTTGTGCTACATTTAAATTAAAGGTACCAATCCACACAAGGTGAATCCACTTAACACGACTTTAGAAGCAACAGTTGTGTCTGTACATATGCATTCAGAAATCTGAATCTGTAATCTATACCTACACAACAGCACTGAAGTCGATATTTCTACACTCTGATTTCTACACTACCGCAATCCTTCATATTATTAGGCGATTTCAACAGACACAACATCTTGCGGAGTTGTAATAATACTAACCAGAGAAGGAAAATAGTTGTCATTAATTCACCCTAATGATTTAGTTGTATTAAATTCTACAGCGCCTACTCACTTTAACGTAGTTTACAACACTTATAGTAACATTGACCTTAAGTTATGCTCACCTTCAATTGCTTCATTGTTTCAATTGTTTGTTTACAACTCGCCTTTGGGGAGTGATCATTTCCCCATTATTATAAATATCAATTGCACATCTCTAACATAGTCTCGCCAATCGTCATGGAACTTTCATAAAGCGAATTGGATTTACTTTTGCACACAGTTCCTTACCGCTCTAGACAACCTGCCACCACCTTATTCTTACCCATAAATTAATATAAATGATGTTGTGGTCTTATCTTCCTCAACTAACATTGAAACTGTTGCGCTCTGAATACCTAGTTCTTGCAATGCCTGCAGATTCAGACCTGTCCCATGGTGGAATGTTACTTGCCGAAATGTTATCAAATTGAAGCAAAGGACCCACTACAAATATAAGACATCCAGTCTCAGAAAACAAACTAGAATTCTAAAGACTTCATAGCCTGTAGAGAAATTAAAAACAGTAAACGAACGTCTTGGCTAACGTTTCTATCTTCCCTAAACATATAGTATCCACAGACATTGTTGAGGCACAAACTTCGCACTATTTGTGGTAGCCGACGTACTATAAAAATATCACATCTTCAAACTTCCGGATTCCCTTCTCTCATTACAGACCCTGAACTCATAGCTGAAATATTAAGCTAACAGTGTTCAAACAGTTTGAATGATTCTACTTGTCATTCCGAACATCTTGAAGTTAAACAAAACTATTGATTTAAACATCCCATGAGATGTGCTTGAACACGGAAGACATGTATAATGAACCTTGATTTTAACGGAGGTTGAAAAAGACAATAAAGGCTTATTGTCGTTGAAAAAGACAATAAAGGCTTATTGTGCTAACCCTGTAATGATTGATACGCCTTCTCACTAGTCCTGTGTCCTTCAACAGATATTACACAGGTCCAACAGTGTGTTGGGGTAGCAGTCCTCTGGTTCCATAAAACGTTTTCCAAAAATCTTATATCTCCTTGAGCTAACGCTTCAAATGGGATTAATATATGATGGGCTGTTTGTTTCAGACCCACAAAGTCCACAATCCGTGTTGCCCTGAAACCTTTCTATTATGTGTAGGTTTTCTCACTGGGCATGTCCAGTGGCAAAGGCTCTTATTGTTTTTAACTCAGACTTGCTACATTTAAGCAGTCTGTCAGTTAAAGATTTGCAGGGTCTTTGATAAACAACTTCCCATGCTCTTCCAGGCCAAAAAGCGTTGTTTATTACACAAGTTTGTGATACCCTTGAAGAAACCTTACGTCAATACAACGGTAAGAGCTAAGGACTGAGAATATTCCCTACGAGCTACTCAAACATTTACCTATCATTGAAATTGCATATGTGTTCCATATCTTCAATTGCATCTGGTCTTTCAGATGTTTCCCAGAACATTGGCCTACCTCTATCGTAATTCCCAAACCCAAACCAAGTAAGAATCCCTCTACGTCAGACCACTTTCGTCCTATATCTCTGACGTGCCCGATGAGCATACTGCTAGAAAAAGCAATACCCAAATGACTGCGATGGCTCCTAGAAAACACAAACTTCTTCAGTGATGCACAAAATGCTTCCGTCAAAACCGATCCACCGTTGAAAGCTTAGTAATGTTGAAACCGAAATTAATAAAGCCTTCTCTGAAAGAAAACACTTGGTTGCTGTTTTCCTGGATATCAAACGAGTGTATGATACATTCTGGCGTGACTACAGAATCAATACAGTTAAAGAAAAAGGCATATGAGGAAACATGCTGGCTTTTATCCACATCTTCCTCCAGAACTGCCAGCTACGTGTAAGAGTGAATGGACAACTCTCAAAGAGCGTCTCACAGGACAATGTTTTGTGAGTTGTCCTTTCGCTCTTACAAGTAGCTAGTGATTCTGGAGGAAGCTGTAGATAAATACAAGCAAGTTTACGCCTATGCATTCTTCTTTAAAGTGGGCTACTACGTAAGTGTCATGAAGGATGAGATCAATGGCTGAATTACACTCCAACTATGAAAAGAAAAATGCATCCTAGGGCACATAAATTTGCCGAGCTGTAAATAATTATTTTTGTACTATATACGAGAATTGGAACTTAAATAGTGGCAACACTACTGTAGAGACGCTGTGCAACGGAATCTAATATTGACGCTGATAGCACACGTAAGTTACATACCTACCTTACCTCTCCCTTCCCACTTCACATGCGTGCGCACAGTCGAGAGAAACTGAGTCACTTGTGAGCTAGCAGTCTAACGTAGTGTTGACACGATGTTTTCCAAACAGGTACAACGGAGTTTGATCAATATTGAATGTGCCAGAGATCGTACAGCACGACAGTATCATCAAGGTCTTTAAGAGGCTTGCGGGGAATCTGCATTGCCTTACAGAACAGTGGCACGTTGGATAAAAGCCTTCAACGATGGTCGGCAAACTGTGGCAGACTTACATCGGGCAGGTCGTCCTAGCGTCAGTGAAGAAGTAGTGCATGCTCTTGCCGCATGCTGGACAGTGATCGACACCAGACAATTCGTGAACTCGCCGAAGAAACCGGATTAGCGCATACGACTGTGCTTCACATCCTGAAGGATCGCCTGGGCATGCGAAAAATTGCATCACGATCGGTTTCACATGATTTGACGGAAATGCAGAAATGGTTGCGTTACAACGCTCTAGGACAAACTTGGTGCGCTAAGAGCTCAAAGGAGAGGCTGTCTCACCCCATGTCATAACGTTGGATGAGACATGAGCTCAAATTGTATGAGCCAAAACTGAAGCGCCAATCCAACGAATGGCGTCATTATGGGTCGCCACGAAAATCGAAAGTTCGCCAGAGCCCCAGCATTGTGAAAAGTATGGTGATTCTCGCGTGCGACTGTGATGGTGTTATCCTAACGCATTACATTCCTCCACGGCAGACCGCCAATGCACAGTATTACCGTTCGTTTTTGGAGCACCAACTGCGACTAGCTGTGAGAAAGAAGCGGCAACACTTTCTGCAGAATCCACCCATCATTTTGCACGATAATGCTCCGGCGCATACTTTGTTCGGTCGGTGGGACTGGAAAGTGCTGTACCATCCACCATACTCCCCGGCTTAAGTCCTTGTAACTTTGATTTGATTCCGAAAATGAATGAACCACTTCGTGGCATTCGCTTCAGAACTGTTCCAGAGATTCGTCAGGCAGTAGACCGCTCCATTCGCACTATCAACAGAACAGGCTCTGCTAAAGGCATACTACGACCTTCATATCGCTGGCAACGGGTTATACACAACTCTGGTGACTACATTGAAGGGCAGTAAAGGTTGCTAACATGTAACTCTTTTGTATCGGCTGTAAATAAATAGTTGCCACTATTTAAGTTCCAACCCTCGTATTGCTGCAAGTCAACTAAAAATTTTACGCCAGACCGTATCATAGGCTCAGTATCTCACGGAACAATGTACCGTTCTACGCCGTTAGTGGTACCATGCTAGCCTCTAGTTCCCGAGTTCGCGGGTTCAAACCCGACGGATGAATTTTTTCAGGCATAAAAATCCTTAACGTGGCTTCCTTCGGAAAGGAAGCAAAGTCGGCGGTCACGTGTCGTAAATTACGACACGTAAAATATCCTCAAGCTTGATATAGAGGCATCTGAATAAATTTCCGGTCTTTCACGTCCAATACAGAATGGGATGCTAAACCATAGTAGTTAAAGAGCGTGCATAAATAAAATTCTATTTCTTTAATAGGACAATGGCATACCTTAGGGCTCAGTATTGAGTGTGACGGTGCTCCTGGTGGTCATCAACAATGTGATATCTCGTATTGATTCTCTATTTTAGGCATGTATATCTGCAGATGACTTAAGAGTTCTTCTGTAAGGAAAAGACTATAAAAGCTACACAAATTCTTATACAACAATATCTACAATGGCTTCAATGTTGGAGTTATAATAAGAGTGTAAATTTTCTGAACATAAGTCGGTGGATTGTTTTCTTCAAACAACGTAATCGACATCAGGAACCCATAATACTATTGGGAGCCCAGATCTACCAGTTGCCAAACAGTTTGCATTCTTGGATTACTTTTCACGGCAAACTCACCTGGATTCCACATCTAAAACTTCTTAAGGTCAGATGCACACGCCGTCTCAATATATTGAAAACATTAGTTGCCGAAACTGGGGAGAAACACTCAATATTTTGATGCGCACGCACGAGACTTCCATCCGCTCCATACTTGACTATGGATGTATCGTCTACCAAGATGCTAGCTCCTCTGCTCTTAAAATGCTTGACAGCTTACAGTACTCTGTACTACGAATAACCTTTGGGGCCTTTTGTACCAGCTGTGTAGATAATCTCTGTGTAGAAGTCAATGAGCCTCCATTAGGCATCATAAGAATAATGTTAAGTATATTTTATGCTGTTCGTATAATGGCTAGACAAGGTACAACTGCAATTCATTCCTGCGTGTTTCACTAACAGAGGGGCAATCGCTGCCATTGATTCCAACAACTCAGCTTCACTAATCGCCTCTCTCAATATCCTAATGAAATTAATATCATATTACCTGAAGTAATTCCCTGTTGCTGTTCACCTATAGCATCCTGAAATCTCAAGCATCACTCAATTGATATCTCTCTGTGCAGATATAGAGAATTCACTCCTGAGAGCTCTACATTACGAGGCATGTTTCAAGATCTCCTCACATCAAATTCATCTTCACTTACCGATTTATAGCGATGGCTCTAAACTTAACAACTGCGGTTGCGCGGTAGTGTTCTCTGATCATACGATGCTCCACAGCCTACCTAATTACCTCGGCGTCTACAGGCGTGAGCTATATACAATCTGCTTTGCTCTGGAGTGCATCTTGGATAACACACAGTATGACTCCATTGTCATATTCATGGATTATGAGTGCCATGTCAGCATTACTTCACCAAATCTCGTCTCACTCACTGGTTGCAGAACTGTTACTGCTATGGAATATAGCAATTCAATCTGGCAAATATATAAAACTTATCTGGATCTATCTCAGATCGGCATCCAAGGGAACGAGGAAGCTGACGTTGCAGTTAGAGAGGCAACCGAGCATTCTTCAAAGAACCTGACCTCCTCGGATACATCCACAAGAAGATCACTCACATATGGAAGCAGCATTGGAACAGCTCATCTACAAGTAAACTGCATGGATTCTCCCCTCATTCCTAAATACCAAGTGACTTCCTTTCTCGCAAGGACCATGTTGCTGTCACACGATTATTCATAGGAGACACAGCCATCACCGTATCTCATGATCCTCCTCCACTTGTAACTTCTGCAATTATTCACTTACTATACTTCATATGATGCGGGATTGTCATCATACAAGTTCAAGAGGAGATTGTGAAGTCCCAGACAATATGTGTGACACCATCAGCAATCCAGTGTTTAAAGAAGCTATGTATGTTAAACAAACCAAGATGTACGCCCAATTATAAAGTTGTCTAACTAATGTACATTCACAACGTAATTTGTTGTAGTGGTTTGCATTCTTATGGAGTGGCGATATAACCAAAGAGTTCAAGCGACTTAAAGTAAACGTAAATTAAAACTAAATTCTCACAAAGCTCAGTATCGCTTTAAACGCGTACGTCAAAGCCGCACGTGCGATGACGAAATGCAGACTCGGCGTGAGTGACGAACTGTGGAGATGAGTCAGCCACACTCATTTCAAGTGAATGCGCACCACCATTTAAGATCAGTTCATAATACTTAAGGTTAAACAAAATAAACTGTGGAATACCGCGTGGTGTTATAATACCTTCGGATTAGAAAAGCACTCTAAGAAAGCGGGTAAGAGAAAAAAAAGCAAGTATATGCAAAAAAGTCTCGCATTTAGTAATAGGTGATGCTGTTTGATTAACTAGCAGTATTAGGATTTCCAAAATGACAATCAAATCAGATAAGACGGACTCGGAAGTTACTAAATCTTCCACTGAAGGAAGAGTGCGCTAGTACTAACCTGAAATGGTCCAGTTTAGAGGAATACGTACCTGCTGAAGATACCGTGATCTAATTGCATAGAACTTTAACTCGATTAGTTGAATCCTCTATTGCCCAATCAAAATTGTCTCACCTTAAGTCGTACTCGCGAAGGAAATTGCTTTTCATAACCCATGTGTAAAAGAATGACGGGGATGAAATAATTTCTCAGTTTAAAGATAAATTTGTACGTAAACACCGCAGCTGAAAAGTACATATTAACCTGCCTTCACAAAATTTGAAGTGAGCACAAAATGTGTTCGGAATTTTGTGTATCTAGGTATGTGGCACACGCTGCAATAATAACGCGGGCTCAAAAAGGCATTATGTCTATACCAGGCAGGAGCTACCGGATGATATTAAAACAGTGAAAAGATTTTATGAAGATCACATCAGCAGAATAATGCTAGGCATAAAGGATGTAAAATGTATAAAGGAAGGAGGAAAAAAGAAAGAAAAAAAACAGAAGGTTATTTTTTGCTAATTTGAAAGAACTCTACAAGGAGTTTAAAATCAGAAATCCGGGAACAAAAATTGGATTTTCGCGACTTGCATCCCTGAGGCCTAAATTCTGAGTCCTGGCAGGAGCAGCAGGTTCAGACAATGTGTCCTGTGCACGATTTATGAAAACAAAATTCATGTTCCTAAGCCCAAGAATCTCAAAAATGTGAGTGACAATTTCCTCACAGAACTTAGTTATTTGGTGCATAATTTAATGTGTTCTGATCAGTCGCCAGAATGTTATTTAAACAGTATAAAAATGCGTTACAGATACAGTTCTGATAGAAACAGTGACTAAATGTATTCCAGACCAATCTCATGGAAGAAATTATCTACAAGAAGTAGAAAACGAACAGAGCACAGCGAACTTGATAAAAACGCCTCCAAATTTCATCCATTATTTCATAATACATTTTAAAAAAATTGAAATGACAAAATTTCGTGGCAAGAACACAATCTAATTACTTAAGGCATCTGAAACCCCAAATAAAGTAAGAAGAACTTAAAGTTATTGGGATTACTCAGAAATTTACAATTTTGTCATACAGGATGGTATACAACGATACCATTAGTCATTCGCAAGCAACAATGCAACCCTTTGTCATTTATTACAAAACAAAAGATAATAATTATAACAGCATCTGTTTCTCAATAGTTTCCGAATATTTAGTTCATGACACTGCAGGATTTCATCCTTTCCAGAAAACATTAGTTGCCCATCCGAAACAATAACTCCCAAAGCTAAAAAAATATAATATTGTAGTGTTGGAGCTGCCGCAGAGTATAAAAAAATCGAAAATTTACTTCATCATGAAAATTTTGATGTGCAAGCTGAGTGTCACTTCTTCGCCATAATTCATGGCAAAGGTCCGTGTGATGGTGTTTGGGAGAGACTACTCGTATAAAACGATTAGATGTGCTTGTAAGCATTCAAATAACAATGATTAACTCCCACCACAAGAACTTTATGACTGGGCAAAGGCCAAGGTGAGTGAATTTATGTTCGTTTACGACAAACGAAGAATACAAAAATGAAGGCGAGTTTTTGAATTCTACGAGGTTCGTAGGTCTAAAGACTGTTCCGGGAACTAGAAACATTCATTGTGTTGTGCCTGCGAATGGAAAAATACATGTGAAAGGGTAATCAAGCTCTTCGGAAATCCGAGAGAAGTGGAAGTACTACGTGCCACACTCCCCACATGCAGCAGGCGCAGGCTTGCAACCAGCAGTACCATACATCAGGGAGAATAGCTGTATATCACGCGCCAGTGAATTATTTAAATCTATTTAACCAGGAAACTATTGAAACATCAGCGTGAAAGTTTGGCATCTTATAGGCAAATGTCGCCTATAATCGTGGGTCATAGAATAATTATCAATAGATTATAATTTCAGATGTAAATATTTATATATTGATTAATTAGTTTTCTGTTACATTAATTTTGAAGAAATAAAAAAGCCAGTTGTTGAAGGATGCATTTTACAGCATTCTGCCTAAAATTACCTTAAGAATTTATATTCAATATTCATTGCCATCATTAAAAAAAATCATTATAAGCATGTCAATGGTAGCCTTGAAATTTTAATCCCCTGTAATACGAAAACTGTGGGGTTTAGGGCCTCCATACTGTATATGCTATTCGTGGTCTTTTGCAAACTAACATGTATAAGAATAAACAGTTTTCGTCATTTTTTCGTCTGTATGTTTTGGATGGAATTACTCACATACAATACTGTTACAATATCTATGCATATCTGAATGTACACAACTTAACTAAAATAAATAATGCTAAGGAAACACTAGCTGAACATTAATATTGCAATGAGGATTTGAATACGATAGTGAGAATAAAAGTAAATGTTTAGAAAAGCAAAAGCATTAGGAATTAAATCAAGAAACCAAGTAAATACAAGTAAACCAAGAAAGTAAGACGTAGAAGTTTGTTTCAAAGACAAAGCTCCACTTAGATTGGAAACTACAATGGATTTGAGACTGCAATCCCTCGAATGAGAACCAAAGACACTACAATCCGAGTAATTCCGTCAATCCCAGGGCAGGTATTTTTTTCATAAAGTGTACTTATTTGCACTTATCAGTATTACGTTATATTGACAAATCTTCTCAATATTTCTCTCTAAAGGATTTATTGAAATTACAAACATAACTAATAATTATAGCATAGGCTGTACTACCTGTTCTGGCTTCCTTGGATGTATCGGACATCTTCTTCCTTTAGACAAATGCTGTTTTCTTGGGGATTCTACTGTTCTCCATTCCTTCAGTATGTTATTTCCATCTCATTCCATTTCCATATACTTAAACATTTATTGTAAAAATGTTTAGTTAATTTTTAATGTCTTGATTTCGAGTTCTATGCTCCTACCTTCCGTCTTCCTTAAAACCTCGAATAATAATAATAATAATAATAATAATAATAATAATGATAATAAGGTGGAAACTATTTTTCTTCGAGTAACAAAATTATGCAGACATTACACGAAAATAACACATGAAGGGAAGCAGTTGTTTCAAATGTTTTGTATAACTACTTCTCCCAAAACAGAAAGTAGAGCATAAGACCTCATCCGCCTGCAGTGAAGCAAAAGCAAGTACCGAAGCTCAGTGATATGCAGATAAGAGTGCCATCAATCCCTTGAGTACATACGCTGCATTTCATGCAATGGCGTAGGTTCTAAAGTTGGAAAATCTCCTTAGAGGATGCAACCCACTCTTACAGGGTACTTGAGCCGACTGTTCACAAGAAACTATTTGCTGGACTTCAGATTCTCTGTGTAACATAGAAGCGTTTTTAACACATTATTAATTATACTTTTGGCCCTTCGTCCACATGTAAGCACTTCTTTTTTTTTCTTTCTTTTCTTTTGGCAAGTTTCATAAGTTTTTCTGACTCATGTGTAAAAGTATGATTCATTTTTCCAATATGTTGTATTACTGCTCCAAAACCAAAGGAATTACAGCTACTTATATATCACGGTGATTTAATCGTGTATCAGCCTTACATAATCGAAGTTTCCAAGTATTTTTCTTAGGCCTTAGAATGTACATTCGGTAAAACTAAGTGGCCTGCATCTTGAGCATCTAAACGTTTTAAAAGTCTTTTCGAGTGAGCGCGCGGTTCACAACCTTGAACTTCTGTGCGCCGCTAGGCTAACCCTATAATACAAGCCACAAGGCACTGATTTGGGCTACCTCCACAACGTGCTTGGCGTGGAGCAGTGGTTAAGCTACTTCACTTCTAGACAAGCAGCTTGAGTTCGATTCTATGTAATAGATTATATTTTTATTGTTTACAACTCGTTTTACTGTAATATAGTTAAATAATATTCCTTGTGCTACTTCAAGTATAATTACAATAATGGTGAAATTTGTGGTTAGAAAATTATATTGACTGAGTACGAAACTACACCCAACCTATAAATTAATGACATGGTTGCCATCTACCGGCATGACTTGCTAAATAAGCGTACATAAAATTAATAAACACTGTTATATTTTTACTTGTGTGTTTAAAATTAAAGGGCAATGAAAAAGTGAGTAGTTCCACGGAGATTCGAATTTTCAACCTTAGGAACAGTAGTAACCTCTCCGTCACTGAGCTAAGAGTGCTGCAATAAGGGTGGCATTATAAGTTTAGCTATACTCCATTTGAGAATCATAAATAAATAAAGTGTTTTGCTTATAACTATTTAGTGTTGAAACATACTGAAACGTGTGTATATGTTTGAAATCTCGGATATGAATTATTTTCTCAGAAGACTTTTGTGATTGCAGTTGTATTCCCCATTATAACTACTACAGGAATATACGTTGTCTTGTAAGCGCTCACGGAAGTACCCGATTCGAGCTCGAATAGTTTTTGAAGCGACATTGTATACGTCAGTTAATTTTAGCAATTCAATTTAAGTTATTCAATTTACATTAAACTGCTAAATGTAATAAAAGTTGTGAGCCTACTTAATAATAGCTAAATTGGAACCAAGTTTCACGCTCACTTATCCGTTTGGTTTAGTTTATTACATTACCTCGCTGATGATACCGACAGCTTCATTTGCGTTGTATATTGCGTGAAGTTCGGATCTGTGTTACCACGTGAAATGCAACTCTACCTGACCACCAAATACAAAGCAATGCCGAATTAAACATTTTGTTAAAAGATGGAACGTCATTTTTGTGGAAGCTCAATAACTGAATTGTGTTTTGAAGCTCAGTTGATTTATTCAGAAAAGCCAAAAAAGAAATCGCCATAAAAATACACTTCAAGTACAAAAAACATAAATTAATTATGAACGCTGTAATTGTCTTATATTTGCAAAACGCTGAAATGGAGCATTTACAAACTGAAATATTTTTGTGTTGAGATACAATAATAATAAAACAGCAGTAATATCTGGTTTTAAAAATGTAATAATTCCGTTTTAATATATAGTTTTTATTCAGTTGAACAGTTCCTTCCATGTAGATCGAGTAGCACGGAATTAATGCTGAAAGCAAGTTCAATACCCAAATCCTTAAAACGACTTAGAATAGGTGAATAGCGCATGCTGGTGGTTCTAATTCATTGAGTGTCAGCAAATACCATTAGTAATTGAGACCAGCACTATTCCTTGAACCGACAAGCGACACGAATACGCAAATTTATTTTATGAACGTTAGAGAAACGCTATCCTCTAAACTAACACTGTCTTTTGATTTTTATGCAAATAGCATGTTAATCGCAGTAAATTGTTTCAAATGCTCAGGAATGAGATACAGACCGTTCCTGCTGTTACATGGAAAACTAAATGAAAAGGGAAACAGTGCATATGTTAATATTTTAACACAACTTTTAAGGGGAGACTAAGTGGCGAAAATTGCCTAAGGATATTTTTAATTTTCGTTTAGATTAAATACAAAGTTCCTCTTTAATTTTGTATACATTTTATCATCGTAGTCACAATACTTATATTTTAAATGTAGTATTAAAACGGTACTGCATCTGCCATTTACTATGGCGAATTCTGCATTTCATAGAAAAAACATCATGTCTCCAACACACTTCGGAGTAAGTGGTTAACATCAGGACAGGTATGGGCATTCTTCACTCCGCGTGTCAAGCGACCTCCACTTCTCTTCCGTTTGCGGCAGTATCTCCTCCTGTCTGATGTTTTGGTTTGTAATGCCCGTAGCTCGCGGCTTAGCTTTCTGCAGCCTCCGCGAAGACTCTGGGTGTTGGAAGTGTGATGATTCTCTGCATTTTTTTTATCCTTGTCTAGCTGAAGTTATTACTGAAACATATATCAGAGCATGGACTTTTCCTTGGTAAAGGAGAGAAAATAGACGTACTTTAGTTACACAAAGACGACATCACTGTTTCTTTTGTTTAGTTACTTCGAGTAGTTCAAAACACTGATATTGTCGCTGTTAAAACGCTGTCCACTGCTGTTGAAACACGGCGCTAATATGACGCGAAATTTATATACTTAACAGATCTCTTTACTTGTAGCGATTCTTATGTGTGTAGCGAAACCTGTCTTAATTCACTAACTTTTGGCGCGACATCTCTTAAGTGTCCGGCAGCATCATTCCCTGCCTGTAGTTTAGAAGTGACCCCCGATTTTGGTCTTAGCAGATCTATTTATAGTCGCAGGCCTCTTGGGCTGCTTAATTTCCTATTGGTGCATGTTTAGCGCCACTCAACGCGTCTCACTATTTCATATCTATCTACTGGGATCTCATTGGTCCAATTTTAACATAAATCGTGGCTTTTCCTAATTTTACCGTTAAGCTTGTTGTCTACCTCACTCCGGTCACGGCGAATTACTGTACAAAAGGACAAAAGCTCTACGCCCTCGCTGTATGAACAATACTCTTGCTACCAGAGAGACATCGTAAAACTCACTGGTTGCTTTCGAAGACACTTTTCCTGCAGCTAAGATATCTCGTCGTGGACAGTATTTTAACATAGCGCTTAAATTATTTACATTAAACAATTTATAACTCCTCTACTATTGGTAACCTAAATACAAACATATCATTAAATCACTCTTCTTAAGCTACACAAGCAACAAATAGAAAAATAGCTGTATATAGCATAATTTAATTTCACTAAAAATTAATTACTCAAATTATTAATAATTACATAGCTCGGGCTCGGCCTAGAGTTGCCGTTTCACCTTCTTCTTTATTGTTTCTAATATACGGCGGTCTCCTAATCCAATGGTGGAGCACTGCTATGGGCAGTTACCCGAGATACGTTTTACAAGACTTGGTCGAACAATTAGGGAAGAATGGACTCTTTCATGTTTTGTAGCATATAGAAATTCTAAAATGTACTGTGTGTGTGCGTGAGAGAGAGAGAGAGACACACACATTTTTAGTGTGTACGATACTATCAAAATCAGCTTCCCCCAATTGGAGTCTGCCACAAACAAAACATAATAAAAAACGAAGGATATGAATACAGAATTTAGATTGTAAACAATACAAATAACTGTTACCAAAGTTGCAACTATATAAAACACTATCTGAAAATAATTAAAATATACAAATTCACTTAAATACAATTCACTTCTTATTAAAATTGCATAATTATACAAAATAATAAATATAACCAAAACCCAAACTTTCTGCGTAGCACTGTGCTACTGTTGTTGGCGAGCTGCGAATGGCGGGAAGAGGAAAAAAGGTTGGCGAGGTACACTGAAATGAGCATCCGGGGGTTATCTTTGACACCGCTCCCTGGCTGCTATGTAGTCTGCAAGATTACGAGTTTTGTTAATTAGACTCTCACGCGCCTGTACGTCTCAAATCTGGACTCTCAGCGGACACAATTGCTATTCCGATCACTCCCAACTCGGCTTTCCTTGCACTTGTAAAAATCACACTCCAGCTTGTATTTCTCGGTTACCCGCTGCTAAGTCACCGTTCCTTAGTTCACCAGTTCGCCCCTGCGCGACACCTTTCTACCATTTCACAAAGTCCGATACTTGGATTAATTAGGTAACACTCCTGCAAACTACTCATTTATGTATCACAATTATTCCGCGCACTATTTAACGTTATCTCAGTTATTACGCCTCGCGTCTAAAATTCGCGGTACTTTGAGCGTCACATTCTTGTGATAACGAACCGCGACTGTCTATGCAACTGATACTGTCGGAGTAGACGAAATCCTCGAAACTTCCCTTTAAATACTCAAATTAACAGCCCTCGGTTTTCTCACATCGAGTCAAGTTTCTGTTCTATCTTATTGGTTGCTGTCCTTTCTGTTAGCTTCGGTGCTTGGCTCCGGTTAAGTTTGAACTTCAACCGAATGTTTTCCCAGTCTCCGAGAGACGCTAGCTACTGCCTCTTTCGGGCATCTCCTCCCCGAATGCAAGAGGGTTGCATAATATTCTACACCCTCTAGTTTCAAGTAAACCAGATGCAAACGTTGTTTCTTCAAGTCTATTTTGTGGGAATTTTGCAAAACACAACATGCAGTTGCAACGTTGCTTATTTATCAATGCTAACATAATTGAAACACTTGTACTGTTTTCTAAGGGCTTTAAATGGTATTGTTTTCGAGTTGGCGAGGCCAAAAATGCAGAAAATGATTAAGTTAGACATAGATTAATGAACAATAACTCGGTAATCAACATTAGTTAACTTTTTGTTTTGTGGACTTAGAATTATAGCTACACAATATATGGAAATAAACCTTATTGAAAACAAACAAATTTGTATTTAGGGATACGTTTGTTTACGTACCATTCAGATGGTTTTTCAATACAATTAGTGACTGTTTAATAACACTGCTTTAATAAATGAGTTATTTAATTTATATTTTCTGCAAAATTATACAAAATGAAGGTGGTTTAGTGTTATTAATGTTAATTTATATTTAACATTATTGTGTAGCCCCACGTTTGGGAGCCAATTTTAAGTAGTATACTTGTAATGTTATTTGTGTATGTGTTTACTCAGCATGGTGAAGCCATCTTGTGACGTGATTCATTTGTTAGGTTTGTTAGCTCCATCTGGTGTTAGTAATTTGCGGCAGTATTAGTTTTTGTTTAAAAAAATGCTACTGTTATTTTATTTAATTTTGGTTCTCTGTCCTCCGGCTAGCTATTATCCTTTTGGTCAAGCACTTCTCTTTATACAGGTTGTGTAAACGGAAAGGAATCTTTTATCCAAAGATAACACTGATGAAGAAATTTGTTTTACACTTTTATTGTCGAACACATTAACTATCACATTTACACATTAATCTTGACACTCGCCAAACTGAAAAGTGTTATAATAACTTCATTACTGATAATTCTTAATTCGCGTACTTCAACTTTTTGTATAATTAACTTTATAACACTTGAGATTTTTCATAACTCTGTTACGCGTAACCTGCAAATTGATATCCGAAGTGTGCCGTACAAATACTTTCGACGAACTGACGGGAATGCGACGTGTAGTGTACAAAGAATTTTGATGAACTGACGGGGTCTACCTCTAACCTACTCTTTTTATACACATACACCCCGATATGCCTAAAGATTATAACTGAGCTGCAATTGACTAATAAAACGCGCCAACATTAGCGTCTATTTTTATATCCAATGAAAATTATGAATACATATGCTCTAGGGAAATGTTCCAGAAGATTCTAAAAGAAAAACGCGCCAACATTACGCAACTTCCTCGTTTCCAATAATGATAAACAGCTCACCCCCTCGCTGCATTATTGCACGCTATTATTGTCAGTTTCAGTAAGGCCGTATAAACTTACTTCTCAACAATAATTACAATCAATATACATCTCAAATCAATGTCACATAAAAATGCATATTCATATTACAATCATTATTTACATTTAAGTAATTTGTGATACAAATTACTGCATCAAAAAAAGCACGGGATGGTGCCCCTAGCTCTATTTAGTAAGTCATAAACGTTAATTAAAGCAATATATTTATTTACAGTAAAAAGTGTATGGAGTATTGCTTGTTCATTTTTCCTGCAAGTTTATAAGCATGTTATATTTATTTCTTCAATTTGAGTATAATATATTTAGAATTTCAAACCTTTATTTATGAATAATAGTGAGTAAACCGCTTGATTTTGTTTTGTCATTTGATGAATGTCTTGCATTTTAATAAATAGGAATTTATAGCTTTACAACTAAGAATCCCGATAGAGGGGTATAACGATACGTCACAAGACCCCTACACGGTTCGCCCTACTGATGTCTCACGCCACCCGCCATACCTGTTTTAGGGAAGTTATGTCCTAAAAATTAGTACTACTGTTTAGTATGGCAGTCTCTGTATTCCCAAGTCTATGGTTTCTGCTTTGCGAATACGACAGTTTGTTCTTTCAATTTTTACTTTGATTAGTTTTTTCTGTGAATGTCTTTTTGAAGTGGTCGTTTTCTCAAATTATTGAAGATAGCTTAATTAAACTGTAGGATTATAAAAATATCACCTTAAAACTGTCGTGGAACTGCTTTGGTGAGTTTTGTAAAAAATATGCTGATAATTTTAATAAAAAGGAAATTATGAAAATAATTATGCATTCCTTGATAAACACATAATTAGCTAAATGTAGATCAGTGTATTTATACAATCCTGTAAATATTTCAATACGATATCTATCTTAAATATTTTGAGGTAATAGGCTCATGCATTTAGAAAAATTTAACATTGGCGGAACAGACATTGAACTCTACTTTTTGTCGGGGCTGCATAGTTTTGTAGTATCTGAAGATATTTTGTGGCATCGAGTACTCAATGTGTTTATTTTGGACTTTTGGATCGTACCATGTAACGTATTTGTTTCAATTGAATCATAACGCCATTCACATTTCAAAGCTACATTCGCTTACAGCGGTATATCATTAGGTATAAAAGAACAGCTTTTCTCAGTTTTCGTAATTTTGGTAGCTGCAACCAAGAGCTTCACAAGTTTCTGGAAGACAGAAGGGAATAACTTTATTTCCCAGGACGATGAGACATAAAGATTTATCTCTCTGCAGATCTCCATGACGAGTTAAATGCAAAAAGGTTCATAAAAGCAAAGTGGAGTGAGCAAAAGTCGTTTCTTTGCTCCAAAGCTTAAGTTGTAAATTTATGCGAAGCTCTGTTGTCTGATTTACTCCATCTCACTCCCCCCTCGGGTGTTCTTTTAATTCCGGACCCAACGCGAAGCTCTGGAGTGGTTTAATTTCATCAAAGATGGACATTCATGCCTCTGAAAGGACATGGCTGGATTTTGTCATATCCCAATGCCTCGCATTCTAGATGAAAATCGCGACATCTCATTGCTTGTGAAGTTAAAAGTATTAATACGACACATTTGGAGAACCAATAAAAAATTCAAGCATAGCAAGCAGTTACTCGGGCTTGTTATGTAATGTGATTTAGTTAATTGTATTTGCAGATTCAAAGTTTAGAATGCACATGTTTGGAGAGGCTTATTATGCTCTTGAAAATGAATTGACTTGGGATTTCATTGGAGTGAGTTGTAAAACAAGTTTGTGACACTTTTCAGGGATAGATTGAGGTTATCGTTTGAGGTTGATATATGCAAATTTTAACGGAATATTTTGCTCGTTGCATGTTGATTTAATACGATCGATATTGCTGTTTATAATGATATAATACTATTACATCTGCAACAACAGTAGTCTTATTGAACCCTCAGTATAAAACACCTTGCATTATGATATGTCTATACGGAATCTTGTATCTAGCTCTTAGAATAAGGACACTCTGGTAACAAATGGATTTTCTTCCCTTATCAACCAAATTTAATAAAAGTTTTAGACTAAACTGAACCTGCCATGATATATTGTTGGTATCAGTTTCATTTTTCTAGATTAAATAGTTTTGTAATGAAATATCATTTATTGTATTTTTTTGCAAATAGAGGATATAATTAAAGGTATGCTTTTGCAATTTACAATTAAAGTACAGGTCTGATATTTAGTATGGTAATTCTTTTATTTCTATTCAATAAACTTGTGCATTTGTTTTCCAAAATATTAATTTTGTTATAAATATAAATGTTTTTGTATTTAGAATAAAATAAAAAAATTACTAATAATTGAGCAGAAAATAACGCTTTTTGCCATTTTGATACCAGAATGTCCCTTAAAATCATTTTGAGTAGCGCATGTAACAAAGGCCACTTAATGCGTGTAATTTGTTAGCGAGCTCCAACTCTCAGCAGTTTCCATATATTGCAACACTAATAGACACTTAACGCGCCTCCTTTTCCGTTGCCTATCGTTGCCACAGGGATACCACTCTGTTGGAGTAGAGGTTCTTTCGCATGCCAGACCACAGACCTTGCCTCAGAGCACTTGCAACACTGTGACTGTGAGAGTGTGCGAGTGTGCATGGGGGTATGTACCTAAGTGTGCTTGAGTGCGCGAGAGAGTGTGTGTATGTGTGTGAGAGAGAGAGAGATAGTGTGAGAGTGTGTGTGAGTGAGTGAGAGAGATGTAAAACTATGCTGCATCTCTCCGGAGCTTAGTGTAATAGTCCACTCTTTGGGAAAGTATCTTCCGCTGTCTTTGCCGATGCTCTTATAGCTTGAGCTACCACACGCATTAAATCGTTCATTCTATTTAAATATCCCGATAAGTCTTCAAAGCGATCTGAAAAAGCTGAGTTATATATCTCAAAGGCGACTTGCACTATTACAAGTACTTCACATTTTGGGACTTTATAGTTAAATACTATTGGGATTAATTTAGGCTTTGATAATTTTTCTTCTACAATAACCGCATCAGGGCTGGTGTGAAAGAGCATATTTAAATAAACCAAATAAGAGATGTCAATGAAAATAAAGGTACACCTTTCGAGAGTGAAGTAGAGAAGTAATACCTTAAGAGATTTAAAAATATTTTATGCAAAGCTGAATAACAGTTATTCGTTAATATGTAATTTTTTTTCAAAAGTTTGGTGTTGTATTACTTTCTGCTTCCGAGTATCCATTTGAGTATAGGCATTGAAGAAAGACAAGACTTCAAGATCAGGAAAGACTTCTTGACAAGTGACCGGAAATCTATGCGTGATAAAGGTGCCATAAGAATTAGGCTATGTGAAATATTATGTTGCGCATTTGGACATCCGCAGTATCGCTAAGAAAGTGCTTAGAAATTCCTTCTGACTTTATTTAGAAGCACAATAAAATTCCCAAATTTTATGGGAAAGAGTTTTGATGGGTTTATCATGCAAATGATAAATTATGGAGGGAATATAAACACTCTCCTCTAGTGAGTGTCCAGACCGAGTGAAAAGATCCTTTACTAGCTCATGTATTTTGAATTTTCTGCCACTCGTGATTATTTTTCGAAGTTTGTATTGTATAACTTATTTCTGCTCTTCTCTGGTGAGAAGCAATGGTAATACGAAATGTGATACACTGGAGGTTGCAAGGAAACAGCGGTGTGCAACAATATTTTCAGCGAAACTATAGATTATTTTAAGTTGTTAGTTCATATATATTACTATATGAGTATTACATTAAAACTCTGAGATTAATGCACTAGTAGCTGAATGTTTTTCCATAACTTTCCAAACTATCTTCATTTCCACCAAAATTGGATCATAATCTAATTTATTCATTCCATTCCATCGGTTTAAGTCTCGTTGAAAATTCTTCCTTGGTCGTCACGCATTTCTTTTCCCTCTAGGTTTATTGTAATGTATTTTAGATATTGTATTTACTTACATTCTTTACCAATTATCTAATGCAATGCAATATGTTATTATTATTGTTATTATTTCATATACCCTGCCAGTGGATTCAAAAAACTCATTTTTGCTGCTACAGTGCTATTCTTGTCTGTTATTAAAGTCACATCTCTGAACAGCGTGTTAAAGATGATATTGCCATGTATCTCACCTAACTTTACTACTAAAGTTCGATGCTTTTTCTACGAGTTACTGGAATTTAAAGCCTTTACACCAACATACAGATTTCCACATTTTAAAATGCAGACAATATAATTAAGCTTTCAGCATCTTAAATAATACTATTATTTGTAACATTTGTGCTTATTAGTTGTTTACCCTTGAATCCCATTAACGAGCAACAATTCTAATAAAGAGAACATACAATTGACACAATCGAATTTGTTTACAAACCTATGATGGTTTTTTAAACTATGCAGATTCGTTCTTTTTGCATGCTAATTATCTATGTGTATTTTGGAGATAAGCAATTCACGATTTACATATAAGCACATGAAATTCATATCTTGCTTTCAAAGAGCATGAAGCTACAGCTGGTTCTGCAACATGGCGCAAGTTTAAATTTGTGGTAATGGTAAATGTATTCTCTTTTGTTTCGTTTTTCTTACATTTTATGCTCCCACGCTACAAAACTGCTGCGAGAGGAATATCGCAGAAATCCGTTAGATCTCGGCGAGTTTGCGAAAGCAAAGGAAAATTCTAGTAGCACATTGCACTCGACGTACACACGTTCTGCTGGACGCCCAGTTAACGCATCACTTAACATACTGAACTTTATATGTTGCCTGAACAAACAGCTCTGCATATAACGGGAAACCGAGGTTTCGAAGATAGGATCGAACCTCTGAAAGTAAACTGCAGCAACTAATTTTTATGGTTAAATCTTTGGAGTTTAACCGCTTGTGGTCTCGCCGCCGCATTGAGCAGCTTTCTACGTAATATTGCTAGTGGAGGTACTGTCTTTCAAGAAAGTAAATACACACTTTTCGCAGGTCGGTATCATTCAGGCGTTTCGTGAGTAAGGGGTATGAAAACTAAATCAGCCGTGGTCGCCATTTTAACCTGTCACTCACTTTGAAGATTTCTATGGCTATATTAACCCAGTATGGCGAAACATGGACCAAATATTACAAAAAAGGAGTTGCAATTCTCTCGTTGTTAAGCTATTAACTACATGGCGTTGGCAAGAAAACAAAAAACTGATTTTAATAGAACCAACATCTATATTATATATAACCCACGCACTAACATATACTGCCGTAGCTGATTAGTAAATCCCACTATGTTTCAAGTGTGCCGAGGGTTCATGGTTCGAATCACAGCATGTGGTCATACTTTTTATTCCAACTTTTTCACTTGTAAGACGCAGCAATAAACAAATTTACAGTTCTCCTGCGGCTAAGTTAATTACTGCATGATTTCGAAGAAAATACGAGGAGATTTAATGGAGCCAAATTCCAAATGCTATAAACAATGCGTCTGATCACAACAATAAGCTAATACATAAAATAACAAGCAACTGACAAATTCTCATATAGAAAAGCAAACTTACAGCTGCAAAAGTAATTGTGTATAATTCGATGGAGTATAATGCATAAAACTGAAAGGGTATATTCTGTGTAACTGCTAGTTAGAATATAGCGACTCCACTTATTATAAATAATAAAAAGAAGGCGATAGCTAAGGATAATGGTGCTTAAAAAGCACACTAAACAACTGCTATCTCACAGTTGAGGCCACGCCATATTTATATAATTTAATAATTTCTGAAACATTTCAGATTTATAGATAATGTATTTCTCCTGGAACAAGTAACGAATGGAAAACAAAAATGAAATTTTGATTATATCATGTAGAAATAACTTAGCTGCTGTAAACTTGTTTATTGCTGTGTCTTACGTGGTGGAAAAGTTGGAATACAAAGTATGACCATATGCTGGAGTTAAACCCTCGGCACACTTGAAACACGGTACGTTTTACCAATGAGCTACTACTGCAGCAGAGGTTAGGTACGTGGGTTATATATAACATAGATTTTGGTTCTATTAAAATCATTCCACGTGTTTTCCGTTTTCTTGCCAATGACATGTAGTCAATAGCTCAGCAGCAACAGAATTGTAACTTGTTTTGTGATATTTACTCCATGTTTCGCCATACTGGGTTAATATAGCCATAGAAATCCACGATGTGAGTTACAGGTTAAAATGGCGACCACGATCGATTCAGTTTTCATACCCGCTACTCACGGAACTCCTGAATGATACTGATCCGCGAAAAGTGTACATTTACTTTCTTGAAAGATAGTACATACTAAGGACGAACCATGAGTAATTCTGGCATTTTGAGTGTAGAAAAAAGGATGTGCATGACGGCCACAAGAGGGCGCGCAGTATGCCATCGTAAGTGTTTAACTAAAGCTCTTGAATTAATAAAAGCAACGTTAAGAAACCAACAGTTCAGATAGTAAAGCATCATCCGTGATTACTTTCTCACGTCAAAGCCTCCAAATAACCATAAAAGTTAATTAAGGCTGTACAAAAACAATTTAGAAACCTAGTGTTTATTTTTTTCATATTTGCAAGACTAGAAAATGTTACAGCAATGAATGTTATGTTGTATTCGTCTTCCCCTATTCCTGTATAGCGAATACTCGCGCGCATGGAAGCATTAGAAGCAGCGATACCATAAATGTGATGTTTTTGTCTTCCTTTTCATTCTGCATTCTTCCAATAAGGATAGCCAGATGAGTGTGCGCCCGGCGTGAGAGGTCGCACTGGCAAAAATGCTTACTTAAAGAAAAAAAGGACTTCGGAACAAGGCATTTTCACCCTTTAAGAAAAGTAATTCCAAGGGATATATAGATTGTAAATATTTTGCACAATGCGGTTATTTGAGATTATTAGAAAACGTTCAACATGATAAATATTAAAACGGAAGACCGAAATACCAACCCTTTAATTAGATTCAGTACATCAAGACAGTCCTCCCCCCTCCCTTGAGAAAGCAAAACACACGAATCATGGGAGATATAAAACCGATTGCCTGATTTATTTGCTGCTGATAAAAATAAACAATACTGTGATGTTATGTTTATTGTTAAAATAGTTGAGTCGGTACGTTTTTTACTCACATCACACATGCGCTCGGATTTTCTTGCTGTGAAGTGCTTTCGAAAGAGTACTCTTAAATCATCAGTTGTAGACCTCGACTGGTTTAGCTTCTCGTCCCCTTTCCCCAAGATTTGAATTGGAAGATGAAATTGTTGCCGTCTGTCGAGAATAATTGTCAACCGTCCGTGCTGGGATCACTGCCATCTGTAGTGAAAGTTGAGAACTCTCTTGCCGTCTCTCCTTCTAAAGGCTGATTAAATGAGCTGCATCATAGGATCTGGCGGTGGGATTTCAAAATTAAAAACCTGCTTGATGTTATGATGGATGAAGATTTTTTCCCAAATTTCCAATTCTGAAGGAACCTGTATAGCTTTACGTAGCTTGATTTTTCGGCCTATCTCATGGTATGACGTCCAGAAGTGATTGACAACTGCAGACATATCCAATTGTTTTAATTTCATATTTCTTTGATGTTCACTAAAAGGTGGTTTCAAGTTTCTCTTTTGTTCTGCCAATGTATGAACACAATCTTGACACTGAATCTGGTAAGCTCCTGATTTTTCTATTGTGTTAGACAAAGATATTCTATTCAACAAGTTTCTCAAACTAAAACTATTCTGAGGTGCAAGCTGAATATTGTATCATTTAAATAATTTTTCAAATTGTTTGAACATAACAGGATCTTAAGTGAAATTTGTGTACACCACATCATTTTTATTTGGATTCTGTTAAGCACTAGTCATGTGCAAAATATGTTTTTATAATTATAAACTAAATGTGGGTTAAATCCATTTTCACAAGCTACGTTCTTGATGTATTCTAATTCAGTATTATCATATTTTTCAAGAGGTGAAAATTAATTTTATAATTATTATTATTATTATTATTATTATAGAGATAGTTATCCTGAAGATTAGGCTTCTAAACGCTGCATGTTGATGAGAAATGGTTTTAAGATATTATCCTTTCCTTTTATTAGTAAATGCAAAAAAGGTAACATATTATCCCTTTCTATTTCCATAGTAAATTAAATAATTTTGTCTTAATTATTCAAGATATCTAATGCAATATTAGTACACTGTATAGGTATAATGGCAAAGAAACCGTCCGAATATCAAAATAAATTTTATATCTGGATGAGATGATATTAGCGCCTTCTCCAGAGAACTCGTATAAAGATCTGCTAGTAATAGAGACAATGGATTACCCATAAACAGTCCATGTGTCTGTTTCTAAAAGTTGTTGCTGAAAGTGAAATAATTCTGAGCAATACAACAAGTCCTAAGTGTAATCAGATTTTGAATTTTATTTTCTTCTCAATTAATTGAAGATAGCCATGTTTTTAATAATGCTGGTATACTATCTCTGCGTACATTGGTAAATAATTACTTAACAGCAAGAGATAAAAGTATGTATATACTGATGGTGAAATTTTTAATACTGTTTATCAATTCTTCAGAGTTTTTAATACTTAATATTGGAAATATTTCTAAAGACGAGAATTCCTTAATCAACCACTTTGCAAACTCATAGCTGGGCGAACCTATATTATTAACAATAGGTCGCATGCTATTTGTGTTGCTTATGGGTTTTAGGTAAACAGTAAGCCGTAGGTTGCATTCGATTACTGGATTTTAACTGTCGTTTTTTGCAACTGCCATTATGGTTGATGTTGATAAAACCTGATTAATTTGTTTAATACAGGAGTTGAGAGGTTGTTTTTTCACTGCTGTATAATCACCTTTTTTTAAAACCTGAGTTACACTCTTATTATAGCCAGTTGTGTTTAAAATAACAATTAGATTGCCTTTTTCAGCTTTTAAATAAATAACTGGTTTGGTATTAAGCTTTCTATGATAACTTTTTAAGTTATCAGTTAAAGTGAAATCTATGTTTTTTATAAGTTCAGTGGCTTGTGATTTCAAACCACTATTTGTTTGATTCAGACCATAGGTAACTACTTGCATTTCAGCTACTTAATCCTGAATATCATTAGAAAAGGAAATCCAAGTTTTCAATACCTTTACTAGTAAATGTAATTCTTCTTTTTCTAAAATCTGATGAGATTAATTAATTACTCTATTAGGAGTTTTGCTGCTTTTTATATTTTTAACGATGAAATTTTGAAATTAGGAGCTGTTTTGTTTTAACTGGTAAAGTTTTCTGTTTAATTTGTACTTTTTATTCTTCATAAAGCAATTTAAACGAATGTAGCATTTCTTGAAAGCTATTCCATGTTTGAAAGCCAACAGTTTTCGCTATTAACAAATAATGCAAATCATAAAGTTGCAATCAAGTTAAATTAAGATTGCTATAGTGTTGAAATATTTCAGCTTTTAACACGCATCTTTCTGCTCCATTTTGTATTTCCCACTTCTTAGTTTCCCGTCGATCACTTTTGGGGTTATTTACTAATTTTCCTGCGTTTTGTACTGCTCACAACCTGAATTAAAACTGCCATAGAACGGCTCAATTATGCCGCACAGTTACGTTTCTCTAGCATTCCTATCAGTCGGTCATTCAGTCAGAGCGGACCAGCGAAGCTTGCAGGGTAAAGACAAACCAGGTTAGGTTGTTAGAACTTGTGTGTTCGGCATTCTTGCCTTGCGGACTAGTTTGTCAGTTTTTCGTTTCTCTACTACGTATAGTAAGAAGAGGAAGTATTGTATTCCACCCCAAAATTCGGTATTGAGATTTCACCGGAAATACATGTTTTGGGACCACCTGAATCCAAAAAAAAACAACACATTTTTAGGAAACGTCCGTGCATGTATGTTTCCTTGAACAGCATAATTCAAAAATGAAATATTATTTAGATTCAGTACCTTCCAAGGATGCAACACGAAGATTTTCAAGAGAATTCCCCAGCCCGGACTACCCTGTACATGGAAGATTTTTCGGTATGTTGGATTTTCTGAAAAATGGTTCTAATTATCTTGATTAAAATGCCACACATTGAAGATATTTGCATTAGAAATAAAATGTATATTTTATATTTTATGGAAATAGCCGTGAAGTCCCCTTCATTCGGAAGAAGTTTTGTATAACTTGTATAGCTGGTAAACCCTAAGCGCTAGATGAAAACGTACTACACAAAAAATTTGGATCTCTTTAAAACACACAATTTACTTTAAGTAAGCTATTTGTGTCCTTAGCCATTTCTGTAATATCCGTTATTAAAGGTTCTAATTGTTCATTTCTTGGACATTTTTTGAAAGTCCTTTCAACATTCAGTTCTTTCTCGGGATTACATGGAAACTGTTTGGAATTTTAAGGCCAGTATAGAGCGACCAGTTCTTAAACATTTGACTATCGCAGTTTCCTTTGTATCTATAACAAAATGTGCAATGTAGCTATTTCTGTAAAGGTTTATTTGGATTAAAATGTAGTAGACAGAAAAATAAGCTCTATTAAGAATAGTTGTATAGCCACTAATAAATGATAAGAGAGCAGATAGAGAAAGCGAATTTTTTTCCTCTTGTTGAGTAGTTAGAATCCAGCCATGGAATAAGTGAACTTATAGCAGTCTAGTGGCTTTAACGAGCCCTTCTTGTCATCAGTTCCTGCTTTTCCTCCAGAGCATATTTTAAGAAACTCTTTGTATTCCTCCCAACTAATATTCCTAATGCTTAATTGCCTTTATTGAACACAAGCTCGAATGAATATTGAGGATGTGTCCAAATCCAAGAACCCAGGAGTAAAGGTAGTGACACATATAGCTACATCTGCTTTTTCAGGGGAAAGGATTATATCTGGATAGAAAAGCCTCCTGCTCAGGTACGGAATTCAGACGCGGCAGGCCAGTTAGGCGCACAATGAGAGAAAAAAACAGCAGCAATTGTGGCTTTGTCCCAGCTTTAGAGATGATGGTCCACTGTAGTTATATCAGCTGTTACTAAGTCATATACGGATTTCGCTTCTATGTTACTTCACCAGAGTTGCTAAATCTCTATGAATGTGCCTTTGATCTTTTCCAGCTCAAACGTAATGAGAGGATTGCTTGGTTTTATTTCTACACGTTCTCTCGCTATCCATTATATGAGCAATGGGGCTGTGATAGTTGATAAGCTTGTTCAGAATGACAGTGATTAATTGCTGACTTTGTTAAGTAACCACACGCCTAAATATTCAGCAAGCGATTAGACAGGTGAGCAGTTGACATTCGTAACCCTTGACCACACTTTTCGCAACCGCAACATGGTGCAATGTTACCAACGTGCGGAAGTGGAGTAGCTACATTTGTGTAGGAATCTGCCTGTATAGTGCATTAACTTTATAATAAAACTACAGAACTTACACTTTCTTCAGGAAGCGGTGCAAAATGTAATGTATACTAAATTTTAATGGACTGAAGTGATGACACACCTAAATGGGCACCTAAGTCAGGTGATACATATGATTGTTGGTTTGATATTAAAATGACTAATATCAGTATATATATATATCTTTGAATTTTCAGCTCGTTTTCCTGTTTATAACTCAGAAATGATTTAGCTTTTAAAAACGTGTTGAAAGAAAATTGTCAGAAATATTTGCAATTTTAGTAGTTCTTTCTGAAGCTACCTGGAGCACAGTTCTATTTTTACTTTCTCTACTACGTATAGTAAGTACAAGTATTGTACTCAACCCAAAAATTTGATACCAGATTTCACCGGAAATATATGTTTTGAGACTCCCTGAATCCAAAAAAAAGCATTTTTGGAAACATGTCGTGTGTGTGTGTGTATGTGTGTGTGTGTGTGAACAGCATAACTCAGAAACGAACAGTCGAATGAACACCAACCTTGGTATTTAGGTTCAATATCTTCCAGAGATGCGACACGACGGTTTTCAAGAAAATCCCCCCATCCCAGATTACCCTTTACATGGAACATTTTTCGAAAATTTTAATTCTCTTAAAATGGCTCTAACGATTTTGATTAAAATATCATATGTTTAAGATATTTTCATGACAAATGAAATTTATATCTTGAATTTTCTGGGAATGTCTCCAAAAGTATTCTTGCTTGTGAAAGACTTTTGCATAACTGGTAAACCATAAGAGATAGACAAACTTTTACTACACAAAAATATAGATCGCGTTAAAATACACAATTTATGTCATATACATTTTTTTTGAGTGAACCATTTCCGAGATACTGCTTGTTATTCCCTTAAATTTTTATGTCCTGTACACAAAGAGAATGGAATGCTCCACATAGCAACCAGTTCTTAAAACATTTGACTATCGCTTAAAGCCTACCATATTCCCCTTGCACCTACAAGAAAATTGGCAATAAGATTAACATTTCGATTATCATGAAGCATATGGAGAATAAGCGTTTGTAAAAATAGTTTGTACAAGAGTACAGAAATTCATGTGAGCGTAACACATCAGATTTTAACTCTATGTAAGGCATTTTGTTTCATGCCACGGAAGTAAAGAAATGCGCTATCAGTATTTACTTGTTTGGTTTGGCTGAGATTTTAAATTAAAAAAGGGATAATTAAAAAATGTATAGCACACAATAATACTGAATGCAATTGGGTATTCAAACTCCTAGGAATGACAAAACAGACCAAATAAACATATTTTGTTAGATGACCCCAAGTCTGAAACTAATTATTTAATGACAAAACCAGAATCACTACAAAGAATAAATGCAGTCCTTATGCAAAGCGGTTTGAAGTAAAAGAAATCTTCAAGCCAGAGAATTTGCCGTAAAACTTAACACATTAGGAAAACTAGTAAGATAATGGGATTTAAGTAAATACATTTTATATACAGGATGTCTGTTAAACAGAAAAGCATTTTAATTACTTATATGCTTCACTTATGTACAATTTGGGTTTCGGCTACAGAATGAAGGTAATGTTAGGATTAGAAGTGCACACAAATTTATATCGCAGTAAAGTTACTCAGTTTTTTTATTTTTAAAAATATCTCTCAGTTGTTTAAAGATACTCATTTTATGATGTACCTGATGCTTTTGGTTTTCTCTATAAGATTTTAGTAACAGAGATTTATTATTAAACTATTAAACAAAATAACATCACTTTCAACAAAAGATGGTGCAGGAATGTTTACACTTTTAGTTCCTTTATAGGTACGCTGTAGTTATGTTCAGTTTGTTAATTTTGATTATTGGTAACATGTGTTCTTTTATAAGAAAAATACTGAAAATGAGTATCAGTTAGTGGCATAAAAACTAGAACGTTTCTCTTTATGTGATTCTGATACCGGACCATTTCATAATGAAATAAGATTCAAAAGGGAGCTTTCTTTGCTTTAGAAGTTTGTGTTTTAATATCCTATGAACTGAAATTGAAACTTAGCTTATCGTGTACGGCAGGTCTTTGTATTCTTACATCTTTTGATGAAGTATTTGTGTAAAAGATTTAATTGTTAATTCATTTAATGCATGAGAGAGAATAAAGAAGCATCGGTGCAGTTCAGAAAAAAAAAAGAATCATCTCTATATTCGATTTTAAAATTGTATTGTGCTCTTTGTAGTGGTGGTGATACTTAGAAATGCCTTCCTTTGAGCTGTGGACAGCAAAGCCCAATATCGTAGCATTGCGTTGCATGTTCTAGTGGCCACACCCTCGTCACAACGAACAGGGCAAGTGCGACTTCCGTTTCAGGCAGTCTTTTGTTCTTTGTAGCAATCAGGCATATAATCTATTTGTTAAAAGGAACGAATGTGAATGTTAAAGCCAAATGGAGTTTTGTCTCCGTGGCGCGCTCTAGATAGGGCATAGTTGTAGCGGTCATACAATTGGAGAATGCACTTTCATTTTTAAATTTCAATTAAAAGTCAGAAATCTGGTAAGCATAAAAATGCAGATGGAAACTAACACACATTGGTAACTTCAGTTACATTCATAAGCTTAAGGTTTTATATAGACTCTAAATTGTATTATATAACCATTAATATGTAAAATGCCTTTTGGAAACTTAATGTAATCATGCACCGCTGAAATAATTCTTATTTATTATATAAGAAATTTAGCAGAATAATAAAACAGTAGCCGATGTAATGTTTCAGGAAAATAAATTCGACACTCCCTTCAATTGCTAACAATGAAGAATAATGAAATATCCTACATTTTGTTAGCTTAAAGAACAAAACGGATTTTGTATAACTGAAGGTTTAGTTTCAAATTGAAATCTTAATTGTGAGTTTTCTAACACTCCCTTAAAGGCCTAAGTTTAAAAGTTCGAAATACCAATATTAAATTCTTTCGAATCTGTTGCAAACCCATAACTCACACGCTTCCCAACACTCTCATGGATTGCTATGAATCCATGTAATTTGCATCATATTTCCCTTACTGTTTTGTGTAATATTTTACACATTACATTTAATTTACATGAAAAATAGCATATCTTATACATTCACATGGCTTTCTCTAATTTCCTTAAACGATTTTTACGAAGGGTTATTCTTCTATTTACTTCTTGTTAATTGATAACTTTTCTTACATATTTACACATTTTGTTGTGCGTAGGTACAATAGGCTAAAGCGATAGCCAGATTTTTAAAAAGCGCATCACTATGTAATTTCATTGAAATTTCATCCTCCTTACAAGATCACGAGAAAAAACGAATAGCAAATTACAACTTGAAAAGGGATAAGTATTTGAAAACCCAAAACAATAACAAAGAATATCTTTTACAGGCTGTGTGGTTTAACGAGATCTATGTTTTTTGTGTAATAAGATTTTTACTATATCTTACCAATTATATAAGTCATTCAGAATGAGGAGGACTTCACAGGCTTCTCAGAAAATTCAAGACATACATTTTATTTGTCATGCAAGTATCTTAAACATATGATATTTAATAAAGATCGAAAATAATGCTTACGTATTTAATAAAATTTAAATTTCTGAGTTATGCCGTTCTCTCTCTCTCTCTCTCTCTCTCTCTCTCTCTCTCTCACACACACACACACACACACACACACACACACACACACACACACACGAAACTTTCTAGTTCCCGAGGTCGCGAGTTCAAACCCCGGCGGAGGGCGAAGGATTTTTTCGGGCGTAAAAATCCTTAGCATGGCTTCCTTCGGAAGGGAAGTAAAGCCGGTGGTCCCGTGTCGCAGATTTATGGCACGTAAAAGAACCTCAAGCCCGATAAAGAGGCCACTGAGCAAACTTACCTGTCTTTCACGCTCAATATAGAATGGGACGCTAAGGACCACAGCAGTTAACGAGCGTCCATAAATAAAACTCAATTTCAATTTCACACGAACTTTCTATTTTTTATATTCAGAAAGTATCAAAACGGGTATTTCGGCAATATATCGGCTTTTAATTTCTAGGTGAAATGCAATACTTCCTCTACTTACAATAGGCAGCATTAAAATAAATAAATAGATAAATAATGTGATGTCTGATGGTATTACAGATGCTAAAATCTGATCAAAGATAATTGTTAATTAAACGTCGATTTTCGAGGTGGTTTGCAGATCTGCACAGAGGGACAGAGACTGTCACTTCAAGGATTATAGCTCGTGCGCATGAGCCTCTAGTGGCTATACTAGTAAACTGTTAGGATGATTAGACTGCATTTGCTCAAAAAACACCTTCACGCGTGGGCCATGGCTTCGGCAGCTATCTACCATATTTCCTAAAATAAAATAGTGTTTATTTTAGATATTTCACTTAAAGGAGAGGGTAAGAATTTAATTGTATTAATCACACGCATAAAGAACGCTACCCACTGTTTCACTGTGGCACTAACCAGCCACTCTACTTTCTTGAACTCAATATAAGCTTAACTTTAGATGGTGTTCGAATCTGAATGCGCATATTAGCTCTTTCTGAATAAAATATGACTATTAATTTATTTTACGAGTACATTATCCGTAAACTGTCAGAAGTTCAGGAATGGGAACTTTAATGCACGATTTCCGGAATATAAAATTTACCATATTATGTTTATTCCTGACTGTGAACGCTATTCACGTAAAATATGCGTTTAGCAATGGGGAAAAAGTAAGAATATACCAGGCACCGTTTACGCTAAACGATAAAACACTGAAAATGTTTCACTAGAAGACTGTGTTGTTTTTCTCCCGAGTGTATAAAAGACCCATTATTGAGAATTCATCCTTCTAAGCAGCAAATGCTGCACTATTAAGACGGTGTTTAATGACTTCAACAAATTAATGCATACGATATGTTTAGATTACATACCATTGAACATCGTTGATTTATCTAAAACACGTATAAGATATTGTCAGTTTATTAGCACAAAGCAGGATTAAATTTACATTGTGTGCTGATGATCCAATAGTTATTCAGATTAATGAAATTGATTTATGGAAAATATTTTACAATTTGCAAGACATTTTCAGGACTACATAATTTTAGAATTTCTGATTGAAAGCAAAGTTGATAGCCAACAAACGAATTGTAATAAACATATAATAGAAAAGGTTAATGAACTTGGTGATTAAGACGTATAAATCGACCACAATAGTGTTGCACTTCGCTGGGCTGGCTTCCACGTGTATTCAGATACAGGTTTCCGCAAGTTCAAGGACAATAACAAGTGTCGAGTAGAGTATTCCACCAGGCGCCGGAAACTACCACCAAAAGCTTCTACGGGGTTTTTGGTCTTAAGGAACTGCACACTATTTTCTCCCTGGATTATATCATATGGAAAATACAAACCTGTCGGCCGGCAACCGAGATGGAGCGCAGTTATACTTCGGGAAGCCGTCGCCCGGCACTACCGCTTCAGTATTAGTTTACCTTGGTTCCGTAGTGTAATAGTTTTCTTTGTGGACTACATTAAGGATATTGAAAGTGAACGGGGGAATTGTGTGTTGGTACATGAGAACTGCAAATTTTATAAAGGCAGGGAATCAAAACCTGTAAAGTATTGTGAAAAACTTCTAAAAACGTTTAACGAGTTTTTACCATTACTTTAATTCAACTACATTATAACGTGGGCGGCTACATTTGCTTCTACACCAAGGAAGAAAACGGTGATTTATGTTTGCCAACAAAGTAAGTAATAGTACTCAGTAACCTCTGGTAGTAGCATGTTGCTGTACCACTCCTGTCACACAAGATTGCGGAATAACTATACACCATATGTAAGTAGATCAAATTAAATTGTGACTTAACCAATATAAATTTCCATTTTATAGGTGTGCATCCTTCTGAATCAGTTTGCAGTATCCGGATAGGATTAGTGATGCCCCCCAAAAAATAGTGCAGTTTCCAAATCAAAGCACGCAGTTTACACGGTATAATCTGAGAGGTTTTATTGAGGGAGGCATAGAAACAAACAAAATTCTAAAAATAGCACCATTTATTCTAATTTATATCTCAAACACTTGAGTACTGACAGATTTTAATATAAACAAGTCCTCGAAATATAACATTAAGAATAGGTAAAAACTTGCATACAAAAGGAAAACTTCAGGAACGCTGAAGTTTAAGCAGATGTGTATTTTATTCCAGTAACAGATAAAATAGACTGTCTGTGTTTCGATTTGTTTTTGTGTCTTTTGTTACATGTCTATATAGCGCCTGAGAGCTGAGTGCCTATATAACCTCTCCAAAGATAAAACAGAGGAAAGTATAAATAACTGAAAACATAATTTGGGAAATACTGAAGAAATTGTACTCAAAAACGAATACTTGAATTACAAATTAAGAGGCAGTAGAAAGTTTGGAAAACAACGTACAAAATGCCTCTAGTAGTGAAGCCGTAAGAGAAATTCTACCCAATCCTTGAATGGAGGTCATGCATATGTTTAACCAAATTATGAAATCCCTGTTTCACGAAGTAGGTTAAAGTTTTCATGTTGAAGTAAGCAATGCATTTGCTGATTTACAAATTAGGCAGTTTTAAGTTTCTCTTTCCGTATTTCATGTAACAAGTAAACTGCTGAGCTCATACAGGTTATAGAACAATATGTTTACAATTAGGTACATCGCAGTATATTCTGGAAAAGTATTAACATAATTGTGTAACGATGAATATTTTGGAAATGGATAAAAGCGTTACTTGAATTTAAGTGAGCATTTTAATGAACGATACATTTTTTATGTCGTAAAGTTTATATAGTTTCGAAGCTATACTAAATATATTCTCTTGAAAGCCACTGAACGGCGCCCTTGAACAGCACGCACATAGGTATAAAATTCGTCACTTTCTCCATTGATCAATTTCAATTTCTTTCTTTCTCCCTCCCTCCCTCCCTCCCTCCCTCCCTCCCTTCCTCCTCTGTCATTAAAATATTCAAATTAAAATAACAATCGCTATACAATACGAAAGGAACTGTATGTGTACAGAAAAGAGTCCTATAAATCATGATTTGGTAATACTTCTTTCCACTAGAACGACACGGTTTCAGTTAGTAGTTGCTTATTGCATGAAATCAGTAAAAACAGATATGATAAATACAATAATTCAGCAAAAAATGGCATAGTTCATGAAATTAGCAACTGTGTTGCATCTTTCCATGAAAAATGTGGAATTTTGCTCATTACGTGAAATGGCACTTTCAGAAAATCTGCGTAACATATTATGAACTTCAGCATAATATATATTCCGTACTGCTGGTTTCTGTTGAAACCTTAACTAGTTTTTTCTTATATACACAGCTGTGTTTTCACTGCTTCTAGAACTATAACAGTTTTTTGGGTGTCTTGTGAAGTGACGGAACTTGCCGTCAGGTTCTGTTGTAGGTAGCCCATTTGCAAAATGTCGACTACAAACACAGGAATTATAATTGGAAGTCCTTAAATTTCAGGCTGCAATACCATAATATACGCATGTTATTCATAGTGCATTGTGTTTTCATTTGAAAATTGGAAAGCATTACTATAACATATGTTTGGTGTGTAAAAATATTTTAGTCAAAGAGCAGTTTCCTCTGATCCTTGAGGACGCATTGCGACCTTAAAAAGGAGAATATGTTGTGTAAAATCACCATCTTCGCAGTATTATTCGCACTGATAACATGTTTTTCACTTAAAAGTCGGCCGGGCGCCACGCCAGAAGTATAGCCAGTCTAGCATGCCACAGCGGAGTGGTGGGCAGACTAGTAACTCTACACACCATGCGACCTCGGTTAATTTTTATCTCTGTTTCAATAAAAGAAGTGTTTGTTTCGGAAATTAATTTATTGCATACGTATTACAAGTGCTTTTATTTGTTAGAATAATGCCACGAGATAAGTCACATTACAACATATTTTCATGTACTATTCGTATGTAATTAAATGCTTTTCAAAGATGTTAAAAGATGATTTAAAATAAGTTCAAAGTGTGCCTCCTCCAAGCAGAGAAGCCATACAAAACCATTACATAAATTTAGGAAATCGGTTTCGATTACGGGTAAGAAGCAAAAACAGGTGAAACGGCGTGTGATTGCTGAGGAAAAATTAGACCAAGTACTGAAAGTTTAAAAATTCTGCCCAAAAATCTCTACGACGACTCTCGTAAGAAACAAACTTTAATGACCTCCGTGTGATGAGCTATAAGCTGTTAAAGTGGTCAAATGTTAACCAAAAATGGCTACCACATCATAATAAAAGTCGGCTATAGCTCTATAGCTAAATTTTGAAGAATGTTATGATGGTGTATCTTATCTACCTTTAATAATCTTCTCTGATGAAACATGGTTCTTTTACACGGCTGCGTTTGCAGAATATCTGGTATTGGAGATCAAAGAAACACAATTTAATGCAAGAGACCCCTTATATGACAAAGTGAAGTGTGTTGCGCGTACAGACTAATAAACAAGTATAGTAGATTCTAAAGGTTATAGGAATGGTATTATCACACCAGAACTACTGACTGATATTGAATGTCTCCATCCGAATATTTTCAGCAAGATTCTTCCATCACGCATGCAGACATATGCAATGTTTCATTCAGGAAAACTTTGAAGATGGGGTTATGTCCCTCAAGGTTTGCAGATGTCACATCTTATTATTTATAGGAAAATTTCACAAATAAAGTATACATGCCAAAATGCCAAACGTTAGAAATTGAAGAAAATATTAGCTTCATTTAAAAATTTGAACTGTAGTACGTGAAAGAAAATTTTCTAAAAACGTAACAAGGATACGAGGATGTGGAACGACATCCAACGTACTTTGCGGCAAGGAAAGGGCTTATTTTCATTGTAGTTATGATTTTGCGAACCGGAATAATTATGTAGTTAATGGTTGCGAATATATTTTATCCAATTGCTCGAGAGTAAGTGCTGTTGCTGCTGAAGCCAGACGCGCCGCGTGACGGCCAAACTCTTGCATGAAAGGCACTGTACCTTTTCATATCATTAATAGTGTGCATACTGCATCTATATCGCACTGGCATTTACTTAAACGAGCTCTATAGGAATGTAAATCTATTACGAAAACTTCGCTGGGGTCAAACTCGGGTCAAACTAGGTTCTTGATATAAAATGTGCCTCTCTATAAACAAAAATTAGTGAATTAAATGCCTTGTGCTTGCTTTTACAATACTCCGAAGAAAGCCCTGACATGTTACTCCAAATGTGTCACAGGATGAGTATGTATTTGAACTGCAAATAGTGGAGTAGTCGCTCAGTCTATTTCTTGCGTGATCCAATTCGGCTACGCTGCATCCCATGAAAAGCAATCTGTCGCTTCTCGAAAGATACATAATGCGATTGTCCAGGCCATCCTGCGAGTGAGGCGGTATTTGTTAGCTGGAAGGACAGTAATGTAAAGCTTAATGTTTGAGATAGATAATACCTATCGCAGCTGCTGGAGCAAAATAACCTAACTCCTGCGATTGCAAAAACAACAAAGTAGAAACAACAACGGTTTAAGCAGTGAGGCAGAAAGAGAAACATATGAATTAGTTTTTCCTTTTTTGAATCTTTTTTTGTTTCTTTTTGTTTCTCGCGTGAATTACTTATTCATTTACTGAATATATCTTAGCAGTTAGTACGGATTGTATTCCTCTCCACATGATGAATTATTATGAAATCCACAATTACAGAATTCAGTCAGTGATTATCAAGGATGCAGTTCATCAAACTAATTATGTATTTAAACAAGTTGTTCATGGAATACACATTTTGAAAATAATTTTGCAGACACTCTGCATAATTCTACGTTTGTGTTACTATTAATCTCCCTTTTATGTACTTAAAGCATTGGTATCGGTGTGATAGAGGGTTCCAAATTACTTTTAGAATGAGTCCTCTGGAATCCTTTGTGCCTTTCTGTTAGATTTCTCTTAATCCTAATCTCTTCAAACAGATTTTGAGATCGCCCATTTAAGCCGTGTATTTGGAGCGTAAAAATCATACTCAAATGAAACCCTACATTTTAGCCATTCGCAATCGCTTAGAATGTGATGCTATTTGTAACACTTCCTTTCTTATGGCGATGTTCTTTCAAATCAAGGTTTGTGAGCAACTTCGCTTTCCATGAAGGTAGTTTCCCAGTTTGTATAAGCAAAGACCTAGCTTTGCTTTTCCAGTGCCTCGCCACAGAGAATCCTAAAACCTATGTACCCAATCATGTTTTACTGTTTTATGGAGTTGCAGGTTGACTATTGACCAATTAATTGGTGACCAATCTATGACCAATATTGACCAATCTAATGCATAGTCCGTATATGTTTGTATCACACGGATTTTATTTGTGAACTCAGCTGATTTTTCATAATTAGAAATACATAAGGTTGGTTTCTATCACATGTGTTATGCATTATTTAAAGAGTTCTTTTTTATTTTTTTATATTTTTCTTCCATGCACTACTACGTTTTTGAAACTCCATATACTCTACTACTATTTCCAGAGTCCTGTGTCCGATTCTCGGTTGTAGGATGGCAAGCTGTTCTTGATTAGGGAAAATTTCGAGCAGATTGGCCTGGTTAGATGTTAATGTCTGTTGTCTCATCCTTTTCATGTTCATCTCCATCTTCATCGGTACCGAACTTATATAAGTAACTGCGTCTTACAGGCCAACTTAGTAAGCCTATTAGGATGCATAATAACAGGAGAAAATCCCTGAAGATTATGGGTATATTTAAATAAAACAAAGTACCTAAAAGTCTTTAAATTTTAGGAGCATGCTTCACGTTAAGTTTTTATTCCAGTTGGAACAGAACATAGGATAAACTAAGGAAAACCTTTGGAAATTAAAGAAGTCAAAAGAATTTTGCACTGCCCATGCCACAAGACTGCCACACGATAACTAAGTATACTTCACTTTTTCGTATGGATACTCTATAATGTCTTTATGATGAGGAACTGAGACCTCAATGGCCACTGTTTCTAAGAAACGTGTACATGAAAAGTGTAATAATTCGTGGCAAAAAAAGTTTAAATATACGAAACAGCAGGGCGAATTATACAGTGGTAAAAAACTAACATTTCGTACGAAGTGGCATGGTTGAATGGTTAGGGAGGGGGCTTAATTCTCGAAATTAAGAGATATGGGGGTCCATGCACAAATAATATAACTTACTTTTTAGGTTTTTAAGTATATGGGAATGTAAGCACTTAACTTTAAATGCATCCCTTTTCTTGTAGTTTTACGTTAATTTCAAGTCTCAGCATTATCCACTTTTCCACTCCAGTAAGTCAGATAAATTCCATTTGAAATTAAGTGATTCATAAATATCTATAAGATTGTATAATTTCTTAAATTAACATAAGTAGTTGTCGTGAAATAAAAACTAAGCAAGATTAGAGTATAAATGCAGGTAAATTTTCAGATCTGAAATTAGTTCAAAGGTACAGGAAAATAACTATTTGAAACGTTATATATAATACTCTCATAAATTTGAAACGCATAAGAAGTAGGTGCTATTAGGAAATAAAGTCCGTATTTGGTATTCTATAGACATACGTCGATATACTCGATTATTCCTCTTCTCGCTCTAAAAGACTTGCTTTTATTTACAAAAGCTCATCCATTTCAGTTTTTGTTTGTTTGTTTGTTTGTTTGTTAGCTAGCTTGCTTGCTTGCTTGCTTGTGTTTGAGCATTGCACTTGACGTTGATATATTTACCAATTTATTTTAAATTGCCTATCATGTTTCACCTTTTATCAAAGTTGATATGATGTGGTGTTTATATGCAAAAGTAAAGAAATCAGCTCGTCATATTGTGAACCAAGATATTAGGGGAGCATACTCAGTTTGAATTCTTAGGTTTAGAAAATACTCGAGCCGCTATCTTTGCTGTCCCTATATTTATCACTCAAACACTAGTAAATATATGTATTCCAAGATTAAGAATGAAATTAGGATTGTTATAAAAAATTGAAGTAATGAATATCATGTTATATGAAAAATACCGATTTATTTGCGACTGAGCTACATTATTGAAGGATTTGTTCAACGGCGGTCATCTATCTCAGAAATCTTAATGAAATTATACCTACTATCGTAATAGAATATTATGCAATCTCCATAGTACTCGGAAACAAATATGACACATACTTGGATAAAACTGAATAAATACAATGTAATTTTTACAATATTTTCGTTTCTATTTATTAGACAACAAAGCACTTTAGTTGTAAAAGGTAATGTAATTAGAGCAATGTACCTTTATATCTTACGGACTCAAATTCGAATGAGGCTTATAATGCTAATTTTGGGCATAACATCGTTTTTTAGCGACAGAAATAGAAAAACAATTAATATTAAAACTTAATTTATGACATCCAGTGGGAAAGATTCGTAAACATACTTAAGCTCTGAGATACTATGTAGTATATATATATATATATATATATATATATATATATAATTATCCCAAATCCTGGGAGAATTAAAATGTAGACCTCAGGATGACCAAAAAATCAAAATATTTTATCTAAACAAATTTAACTTTTGAAACACCTTAATTATAATTCCTATTTTAATAAAAATAGGGATATATATATATATATATATATATATATATATACTGCAATTGCTCTATTAGAACACCAGCGGATATCAAAGTTGAAACTATTTCTATAATTCTTTGCTAAAAGAATGAAAGAAAATTCCAAACAGCAGATACTTTTTTCTTCATATTAACCTGGAATGAGTGTGCTAGCTCTGAGAATGTATCATATGTTGAGTTACTTAACGATAAAAGCTTCAGGCATTAAAATTAAGACTAATACGCGATACTTGACGGGAAATCAGGGATAATACTGAAGCACTAACTTTTATGCAGCCAGGATTTAGTTAAACTTTGTGTAATATTCATTCATTCATTATCTGTTTACCCTCCTCTTATTTAGGACTTACACCCCCCAGGACTTACAAGCGGGTGCCTGGGGTCAGAGGCCCGTCGAGGAGCAGACACTCATGGATCAGACAGAGCATCCAGGATGGGTGATCAGCCCGATGCCTGGTATGGGATGAAGGAAGTAGATGAAACGAAATGTTGGTGAAATGGATGAAAGGAAAGGTGATGATGGAGCAGTTGGTGGAATGAATGGCGGGGGAAACCGGAGAACCCGGAGAAAACCCGCCCAGACGCCGCTTCGTACACAATTCCACATGCAGGTCCCTGGGATTGAACCCGGACCGCCTCGGTGGGAGGCGAGCGGTCTAACCACTCGGCCACGGCGCCGCCAAACTTTGTGTAATAAATGTGGATTTATTATTAAGAAACCTCATGCTAAATTTACGTGACTTTCTCTACCCAATATTATTTTTTATAGTCCTTCTATACGTTATTTTTACGAAAGCTTATTTATCTATTTCGTATTAATGGTTACATTATATGTTTCGAGATTATAGAGAGGCGTGACGAGAGTTGGGTGTGTTGGTGAAATGTATAATGTACACGTACACGAGAACATGATGGCAAAGATGTTGGTTTAAAATATAATTTTCCTTTTCTTATTGTAGAAAAGTATTCTGTCTAGTTATCTTCAGGGAATCATAGATGCTTTTCTAAATTCTCTGACAGTTCTTATAAAATTAACATTTTAGATTAATAAGAATTGGGTTGCCCAGATTTTCTTCTTTAGTTCTTGCCTTATGTAGCCATATGCATTTGGTTTACGTCATAAACAAGGAATGGGGAGCATTTATCAACTAGCCTGCTGTTTAGACAGGTTTTTTAAGTGCATCCATAAAAAGGCCTACATTTTTAACATATTGGTTGCATAGTTTACTTTGAATTACTTCTTGTTTGGATGCTGGTTTATATTTTTTGTGAAGTAATTCACAAATTAGAATTCTTAAAGCAGACTTATCGAAGTTTATAAAATATGCTCGCACTATATAATTCTAATATTTTTCACTAAACTTCAATATTCTTAATTCGTTTATGAAATGTATCATAAGCATATACCTCGTTAAACATATTTTATATTTTGCTTTCTTTTAGCTATTTCCTAATTTGTTTAGCTGATGCGCACACATTTGAGCTTACCAACTCACTGAAAGATGGCACGATCTTAAAACATATACTACATAATGGGATTCAAATGGTACGCAAATTTATTTGCAATAACAACTTAAAATACTGGTGTTGCATTCATATGACCTTCCCGTTCACTCTTCTACAAACTACTCTTGAGATAGTCTGTCTACTTCTTGAGATAAACGTTCATTACACATTCGTTGCAAGTTTAAGAAGGATACGCTAGGTTAATACTAGAGTTAGATTCTTAAAAGCGCAAGTAGAAAAAGTATGTCATTGAAAATTCAAACAAAAACAAAGAATATCTCGGATATTGTCTTATGGTTCTAATTACACCAAAGCCATTCAGAAACCAGACGATTTCACAGGATATTTCCAAAATAATACAAAGTATTCCATGTAAAGGATTGTTTGAGGTGGACGTATTTTCTTGAAAATCTTCCTGGGTCATTCTTTGAAGATGAACTTAAATATCAGCAAAATACCAAATGTTTTCAAAATGCTTTTTATTTTGATTCAGAAGCCTCAAAAGTGTATTTCTCGTCAAATATTGGTATCAATGTTTGGCTGGAATGCAATACTTCTCTAATTTCTATAGTTTTAGAGAAATCTCTCTATACTTATTAGTATGGCCGATTTGTGAATTTCCGTCCTCTTGTGGTTAGTTTCTTAGGAAGTGACTATAAGCTAGATCAGTCGCTCTTGATTATATATCTCCTTGATGTCTTTCTTAATGCTCCAATATTTAATGATGAATAGTGCGTTCTGGCAAGAATCGGATAATCTTATTTAATAATGGAAGTTAGCCCCTTCAGGAGGCCAAAGAACATCATGTTCCATACCTGCGTTTGAACATGAGCAGTACAGGACTTAAAATAAATAGAGAGAAGTTTAAAGATTTTGATGAGGTTAAATCTGAGTTAGTTAAAGAGTTATAGCTTTTAGCACGGTTTCAATACAAACGGCGTAGTATACTATACAACCACTTGTGCGGAAGGCGGTCTAAAAGAATCCTTTGGTGTAGTCTGACCTCCATGCAGGTCGTACTTTCCCCTAATGACATTCGAGACTGCCCAGGGCTGTGTGGTAGTGTCGACTTGCTCATTAGACGCTCGGCACTTGTTTCGCGTGACGTCACGGACAGTCATTTTCATATTGCTAATGAGCTGCTGCAGATATAATCAAGGCTGGATCCATGCTCAACAAGAATGTGGTACAAGCAAAGTGCTGACGGTTGAGAAGATAGCTCAGCCTGATCCCCTCGCTGCCTAGCTCCTGTTTAAGCTGGAACATGGCTTCAAATCTAACTATATAACCCAGTAAGGAGGTAGCTCCAGCTTGGGATATTGAACTGCACTTTTTGTGACGATAAACACTCGCTTCTAAAGCGTTTCAGGGTATACAGAAGCTTCTTCTAAATAATCCCTTAGCGATGTAATAAATCCAGTAATCCCTGGCCCTTAAAACACTAACACCTTTCTATTCCTTAATATTCCAAGGCTTTCCCATTCCTATAAGTTGTGAGTATACTATGGTAAGTGCATTAATGGAAAACGAGGAAGAATTTGAAAATACGAGACGATGTCTCCAATGCACTTAATGCATGTGTATGACATATTTTTTTGGCAATACTAAATAAAGAAACAGTACTTGCGCAAAAATACAATTAATCAATACCAACTATTGCATAGCAAAGTCACCAGAATTAACTTTGATGACGAGTGAAGATCGATTATCTACCCCTGGTTGTTTACCTTAAAAAATTAAAAACTTGCAGCTAATACTTACCTGGTGCGTGAATTAATCGTGGAAAACCTTGACAAATAGAAAGTAACAAGGTAAGTTTTAAATGGTAAAATTTAGTTAACAAATATGATTATATTACAGGTCTGCAATAATAAACACATCACAGTTACAGGTTTAATATAGTTCATATACAAACATGCTGTAAAGTAAGCAAAACACGTAGCGACGTTTTAGCTATTTGGTGGGGGAATTCTTCCAAGCAGGTAGGAGTTTAGCTGGTTAAAGAAGGTAAATGAGGGGTAAAGACACGTGATACTGAAAGACTGTTGGCTGTTTTCCACTGTATGCACCTGCGCGGCACAAATTCAGTATACTGGGTACCCCTCCCGCCAGCTATAGCTTTACCTGAGAAATAAGCCATCCCACCTCAATAGCTAAAACGTCGCTGAACAGACAGCGCTGAATGCAGAAAATTCAAATTTCCACCACGATAGCATGAACGTAAAGTGGATAAAGAACACTATCGTAGAAAAAGATAATATAATACCCCTTATACGTGTTCCATGCTACCGGCGCATTAATTCAATAAAAAACGCTGAAATATTTTATTGTGGGCTGTACTAGAAATACTGTACAAGCTGCAGTGAGCATACAATAAGTACATTTGGAACCTTGAGTTAAATCATGCATTAAAATTAGTGAATATCAAATAATACTAATGGTGCAAATATTTTATCATGCGTGTGTGTTTCTACGCTCTTGAAGTATCATTAACATTTGCTTCTAACGTACAATATACTGCGTACTATTCGGGACATACGTATACATTTCTACCGTATACTTTGGCCAACTCAGTAGTAGCGAGAACAAGCTACTTGAATGAAAGCATAAGAGTGCCACCAAACCAGCACTATTCTTAAATGTCCGAGTTATATAACTCAATGTTTGCCTTAAGAATGTGAATCCACTGATTTCAAATAGGTAAAAGATGCGAAATAAATCATGGAAGATGCACAACGGATGAAGGGAAACAGTAACGGAAGTGGTGGTAATGCTTCTACATTTGACTAGTGAATATTGGTATGATCAAATTTATGCATGAAATATCCAGACGAGTTAGCAACGAAAGTTGTTTTCGATATGTATTCCGCCTTGGTTCCTAAAAATCAGTGCATTTAATTCATAACAAGTAATTCATAAACATTTATATCACCATATCGCGTCCGCAATGACAGCGTTAGGTGCCTCATCCGTTCAAATTGGTTGACACGTGTCGCCAAAACCCGCTTTAGCATGGCGACCGAAACAATTTAATTACCTCGAAGAATAAATTAGGTGGCTTTGATCTTGACTATGCAGCTATACGTTTGTTACCATGATCTATTTAACGGCCCGGGGTCCACAAAGAGATCTTCCTGGATTATGGAATTGGCGGTTTCGCAGCGCGAAACTTTCTTCAGTAAAGCTGTGAGATGTACGACAAACCCTGGTTCTTGATATGACTCAAGTTTTTACTGAATTTTTGGTGGAAAGGTCCAAATACATGCTTACCTATCTGGCATTTCACAAGCCGAATGAATCCACCATACAGTACACCTTTGTTACCATGATCTATAGAATGTCCAGGGTCCACAAAGAGGTCTTCCTGGATTATGGGATTAGCAGTTCTGCAGCGCGAAACTTTCTGCAGCAATGCAGTACGACATACCTTACGACAAATGCTAGTCCTTGATATGCCTCAAGTATTTACCAACATCTGGTGGAATGGTCCAATATATATGCCAACTACCTGGCATTTCAAAGCCGAATGAATCCACCAAAGCACAGAACAAATAAAGACACTTTATATGACTAGAGACTCTATGTATTGGAAGCGTATTTGTCATTATTTAAGTCGTAGATATGTCTTTTCAATGTTGGCATATTTCGAGATTTTAAAAGGACACTTTTAAATTAGCAAATGTCATGTCTGTATTACTGTATACAGGATGAGAGTTGCATTAACTTTGGTTAGGGACATTTAAATTTCGAGACGTTCTTTCATATAATTGGAACGAGATATTTGATGCTCACTGGAAGGAATTGAAACCTAAAGTACTTGTTTTGGTTTCGAATGAAACAACAGAAATTAAATTTAACTATTGTTATTTGGTAATAACAAAAACCAAAATTAGTATTCTAGTTTATAAATTAAGTAAATCAAAATATGTATATATTCAAATGTTTTGCAAAAAAGATTATTTTAAGGTAAAAGAACACTATATCATCTTAGTATTAAAGAAGATAATCTGCGAAGCACACCATTAGTAATAACTAGCAGCCTGTCAAAACCGTTTGAATCACCCGCTCTAGTCCAATCTAGTTGAAAACTCTTATAGAATAAATTACAATTTATGCAAAACAAACCTAATCTGTTCCGAAACGAAGTACTTGAACAAATGTGAAGCGTCTAAAACTATATTTCCTGTTACAAAATCGTTCAAAAATATTAGGAATGTTCATTATCTCGGTGTATAGAATTACATGTGGATGGCAGTTATACTCCTTTCTCGTTGTAAAATAAACTGCTGATATCAATCTTATCGTCAGGACATGTCGAAGAATTTTTCTTAGTATTTTGAACACTATCTCAAAACTGTTCAGATTTATATAACAGCAAATGGACACAACTGACTAACTTTCGCATCCTCCGACTGCGGATAATAAAGAACTCGCCCTTTATTTGAGATCGTAGAGTACATGGTGATGACCTTCAGTAGTCAGTCCATTCGTGTAACCTACGACCATTTAAACTTCAAACCTTAAATAACAATTAAGTTGTTTTAGAGAAGCATAATTACTGTGAACATTATTTATTTCAACCCCAATAAAACGACTAAAAACTGCACAGATAGCATGACCGGTGCTAAGTGTATAGGTAATGTTCATTTATTCCTAGAAAAGAAGAGAAACAAATTTCTACAGTTTTCAATTTCGGGTGAAAAGGTCCCAGGCCTTTGGTTTGTACTTGTAATGTCAACATTATAGGATTCGTAATAAGACAGATTATTTACATTTAGAATAAAGCTCATGGTTAACAAAGAACCCTTATTAATATTGAGATTGTTATTGAATAAGACGGTCCAAACCCAGATTAAATATTTGTGCATCCACATGTTGCAGTTACTAATCCTTTCAGCAATAGAAGAAAAAGAGGAAGCAAAATAAAAGCTTACGTAATCTCTTCTCTCTGGTTTACGAAAATACAAGTAAATGGTTTTTACTTTCGCTACATCTTAACCTGCTCTGTATGGATTAGGTACAAGTGAATGGCACACAGGTGTGCAAAATGAACATAACTTTAGCTTTCAGTACTAAATTCTGCATTGTTTTTGGACATTTGCTGCAGTTTAGCACGTGGTATTTACTACAGTTTAGTTCACAGAATATGCAAACACATTAATTCGTCAGTACATAAAAATTGTTTTTGTAGTATACTTTATAGTGGAAACTATGCTCGGTCAGCCATTGAGGTTTTTTTTACGTTTTCTCCTATTTTGTGTGTTCCATATATCAGAATTGGGACAATTTTTGCAATGAAGAGTTTCATTTCAGTTCTAGGGAGATTTACTATATAAGATATATTATCTAATTTTAGCCACCTGCTTGCCATGCACATGGAAACCATATAGGTATGTTCACATAACTTACTGAAAATGGGGTAGATTTCGAAGTGTGAATATTTATTATAAATATTACATTGATTACCTTTAAATTTTTTAATTTTAAAGAGGTTATATATTAATTTGATTTTAAATAAATACTATGCTTAAGTAGTTTATGATAAAATTGTGAATTGTGGTGTCGTAGATTATACTATACAATTCTTGTTGGTTCTGATCCATTCCGACACACACACAATATATTATCTGACTCAAGCAGAAAAATTAGATGTGGAACATAGCACCAAAGGTTCAAACTCGGCGCAAACGGCGCTACAAGTTGAATGGCACTAAGAATAGTATCACTACGAGGCTTCCGGTCCTCAGATTAGTAGCTTAGGCCATACTACATGTTTTTTCGCATATTTGGTACATTTATATCCATAATCAGCCTTGTGAGGTTCAACATCTGAGGTCGATCTCATTTAAAATTACGTATAAATACTATAAATATTCATTCACTTATTTCGGTAATTGGAATATGCATTTAAGCAGGTACACCAGGGGGATGTGTAAATTTAGCATGACGTTTTAAATATTCATATAGTGCTGTACCATAGATTTTTTTTTTGTAATTTTTACATAACCTCTCTTCAGGCTGACGTAGATATATACAACAAATATTGTTGCTATTGACTTTCCATCAACGTATGCAAGTCTATCCTTTCACAAGCAACGTCAAATGTTTAACAAAACGATTACATTTTTGTAAAGAAAATATTATTTACATTTCAAAATAAATACATTAGATTTGATGCGAATGTTTCCCATGCGCGTAACCTAAACTGGGTAAACATCAAAATTTTTATATTTTATCTATTCGTTGAAAATCGCTGTGGTTAACATATTTCCTATGGGTCGGAAAATTTGCTGTTTTTCCGTCGTGAACGAGGATGGAACATCGCGAGTTTTTCGCGATTTGCATTGGCTTGTCGGTGCGTGTCGCTTTACTCCGCCTTTGCTGCTGATATTTTATTTCTCTTTGGTGCGTTTGAGTACACTTATGGAACATAAAAAATGTATAATCTCTCAAGAAGTTCATTGAATACACCATGATATTCCTTACTTACGGTTACAGCAATACAAGGAAGGAATCCAGATAAGGAATATTGAGATTGTGCTAGCACACACTTGATGCTAAAAATAAGGTTTAAAAAGTAAAATATGTGTTGTGTATTTGCATTCTTTTATGACCACACATAAAGTTTGCAAAACCTGAGGATTACATTTTTAAAACACATCCAAACCGCCATAAATGTCTCCAATTTTGCGTGGGATGCAGCGGCCAATGGCAAAATTGTACTCACGGTACAATTGAGGTACATAAAATAGCTCGGAGAGAAATTTCAATCGTTCTATCCACTTTTATAATTCATTCTGGTTCTTATTGCACCAGCTGTAACTAGAAGTTTTGCTTCGATGTTGTTGCGTGAACATTCCGATCCTCTCTTTTTCCATGTCTTAAACAACATGATGTCCCTGTAATATGAAGAGCTATTGCTTGCAATTTTATCATGGTAACTTTAGCCGCATTTATACCTTGATACTACAAGTTGGCGGCAAGATAAGATCATTTTCTCCTACGCAGATTTGTACAAGATCCTATAGTTGACGAATCGCTACGTACAGATGGGGTTTAAGGCCGTCAACATTTAAGGTTATCAGCGCGCTACCTACAGAAGTCATCTACCTTCTTGTACAGCAACTTCTCTTGTCATCCCGGATGAAAGGTTACGTAGCTATGTGACGTAGGATAAGGTGTGCGGCACAAGCGAGAAACGCTAGATATAATGTACCATGAAAACTACAGTGTTGACATAGGATTTGATACTCGAATGGTATCGCTGCATTATGTGATGAAATACCTTTCAAACAAAACGTCTACGGTGTGTGCTCGGAGAAAAAAGAAGATAAAGAAAATTATCATTGAGAATGTCCTGCAGAATTAAAATAGATTTTGGATATTTATATCACTTACAACCTGTATAATGTGGGGAAAAGGATGAGGTAATGTAGCTTCGACAATTCAATCAATTGGGACGCTTTTCACGAGGGAAAAGAAAGGAAACAAAACGAAACATGAAATAATATTTCAGGATCTAATGAATTCAACACCACAGAACTACACAATACTATTCTGCAACTTCTTGCTACAGCTGCCTGAGGTTTAAGATTTCTGTTCGTGCACATTTGTGGTAGGATGTGTTTATTGCAGAGGGACAGCTCGCCACTGCGACCAGCTTGACCTATTGTAGTAGGCAGGGATGAGAAGCAGCAGCCACAGAAGGTCCAGATCCGAAGGCAGACAGGCCCACAGAGACGCGCAGAAGTCCCTAATATTTCCAGTTTAAACACTCGCATACCAGTAGAGGCGAAGAATCTCGAGAGAAGACGACGAAGTGACCCTAACGGACCGAACAGCTCACTCTGGCGTTCACGGGGAGAATCAAATGCACGAGCAACTACGCCATCTGCCCGACATTGCCAGCACCACAGGACCGAAGACTCACCTGAAACGTGAAAGGGAGAGACGAAATGGAGACAATGGGGGGAAGGAGAAATCGTGGTGGAATACGCCACCCAGGTATTCGCTTAGGCGACCAGGGGAAAATCCCTTGATCAGAGTGGACTTTCACGGATATTGAACTCGGGATCTCCCGTATGTCGGCCACAGACGTTACTGTCTGAGCCATTCTGCTCGATGCAAATTTGTTATTCTCTTCAAATGCACTATTTTATTTACTATTTAACTCCAAAGTAAAAACAAATCTCAATGTCTTTGACACTGTTGTCGTTAGCAATTGAAATGTATCATTTAATTCTGTGCTAGAAATATTTCAAAATTTGTCTACAGCAGTATTTTTCCATATGGATTTTGAAAAACTAAACATGAAACTCGCTTCTTGCATTCATGAATTGCAAAGTTTTGTTTACTTTTTCTCTTATCAGATAAAGTGCGATATGGGAATTTACCAGTGGACCAGGCTTTAAGAACCATAGCAGGCGCCTTTGTGATCCTCATATCATGGCTGTATAATAACTATTTATAATTTGAATACTACTGATACTAAACAATTGGAAGAAAGCTCATCGAATGTCCTGGCCCCTTTACTAAAAAATCGTATTAGCATGAATATTGCTGGAATTTCAATCCTTGCGTTTCACGAACTGTTTCTTCATCATGCAGCGCTGTGCACAAAACATCTAGAATACAGGAAATAAATCAATGAAAGGGATTGCTGAGGTTGATCTGTCGTTTCTGGATTCAAACCTCGTTTATAGCCAAAAGGAGTTAGATTTTTCCCTCGCCCAACAGGATTCCTACTGTCTACAGGTTATTACAATGCACGGATAGTGAGTTAGACTTGAAAATAAAATAAATGTAATCGTACTTCAAGGCTGATGTTATCTTTCACTACATTATCTGTACCAGAACCTAAAAAATAGGTTTAGGAAACCAAGATTTACTTTGCAAAAGAAGTCACTAAAAATACATTGATGTACAAAGGAGGAGATTACGCACTTGAGAACTTCAGGGATAAAGGTACACAAACGTATTCCACCAATAAAGACCAACGTAGGTCTGGAGTCAAATGTACCAAATAATCGAAAAGTCAATATGACTGATGCATTAAAGCTGCATAAAATACATAGAATATGATCCAGGAGATTACAAAGTTCATTTCAGAGTTATGTATCTTCTATATTCACATAGAAACACTCTCGGTGACTAGCAGAAGATTGCCACATGTTTAGAGGTGATAAGGTTGGCAAAGGGAGTTTTGCAGTAGGCAGTGAAAAAGGTGGACTCAGTCGCTGTTTGCATCTAAGGGTAAACAAGCAACGCAAACGTTCATAATTATGCACGTATACCCCTGGGGGTACTTTGCACAGAGATAAACACATGAAGACAGAGGTTTGAAACTATGTACATACTCCCAACATTTACTGTGACATGCGAAACTCTCCCACTTTTGATTTCCTGCGTTTTGACAATGTTCGCAGAAGCAAACTTCACGTATTTACACATCTGTAATGCTTGCTAATAACGAAGCTATTTTGATTCAGCCACTATGTAGGAACGGAACAGGTATTTCGTTGGAATCTCATTATGATGTTTGCAGCACCTTGCTGTAAGTCATTACATTGTATTTGGATGGGAGTTTCCAATATTCCATCATCTAAGTTGTATAAGCATTGTTTTATTTCATTAGAAGGTAACAAAGGATCACTCCAATAGTTCCTGTTGTAGCTGTTCGTTTTGAATGACATGAAGTTATTGTCAGTATTAAAAATTAACTTTTTACTAAAAGGTTATGTTTTTGGAGCAATTTACATGTATTCAATTTCTCTACTGCCTACTCTTTAAGTAGAGGAAGTATTGAGTTATAACCAAAATTTCATTACAGAAATTTCACTGGAATTAGGAATTTTGAGATCCCTGAATAAAAAAGCTGTTTTAAAACAGGTGTGTGTGTGTGTGTGTGGGGAGGATGTGTGTGAACAGCATAACTCAAAACCGAAAACCGTTTAAATACCATACTTGATATTTACGTTCAGCGTCTTCCACAAATGCGACACAAAGCTTTTCCAGAAAATCACCCACCCTAAACTACAACCTTTATATGGAAACAAGTTTGTCATTTTTTATTTCCTCAAAACTGGCTAACAATTTTAATTAAAATACCACATATGTAATACATTAGCATGACTAATAAAACGTACATCTTGAATTTTCCGGGAATTTATCTTCCTAGCCTGTGAAGTCTCTTAATTCTGAATGAATTTTGTATAATTGGTAAACCTTATGATATAGACAAAATCTTGCTCTACAAAAATGTAGATATCGTTAAAGCACAAAGTTTATGATATAAACATTTTTGTGTCGTTAACCGTTTTCGAGATACCCTTTGTTTATTGGTTTGAGTTCTTAAATACCTTTTACTTTTCTCAAATGCAAATCGCTGTTCTCTTTTGTGTGTATGCAAAGAGAACTAATTTCAAAGCAAACGCACAGCGACTAGCTTTGAAAACATTTGACTACAGGTTTAACTAACGGTATTCCTTTTATACCTACAATGAAATGTGTGTGATTAATGAAGTTTTAGAATACGTAGAATGGAAGAATTCAGTTTTTTAAATTTATTTATTTAATATCGCTTTAACATCAAACTCAAATCGCGACTATGATAAGTTTCCCAGTTCCTTACTTAACTGGGATATTTTAACAAAATTTAACACACTCTTGGAAAAACCTGCTTCACCAAGGCGATTACGATAGTTGTTGGCATTTTGCATCTAGTCCTTACTTGTAAGAATAGTTTTCAGAAGAGTTTGTAGAGAAAGTCGTATAAAGGCAACACATCAGATCTTTTCATCTCCGATCACGGTAATGCAGTAATTTGTATTGTGCAACTTTCCAAACAAACATCCATAGCACAAATAATAATAATAATAATAATAATAATAATAATAATAATAGTATAATTGAATATACTGGTGGATTTATGCTTTTCCCAAATTTTGAGGCCAGGAATAAGGTTATTTTGCTGAAGAAATGCGAGTTGCATTGTCATAATTCAATGAGTCCTAATTCCTAGTGGTACCAAAGGTACTCTACTCTCCTTTGGGCACGGAAGATAGAGAACAAATTGCTTTACCTTCATGCATTTGATTTAAGAGCGTTATGTTCCCTTCTCTGTGATATATGGTGTTATCACTTGCAATAAAAAAGACAATGTATTATCATATAGAAGTCGCCGACAGAAAAACTGAAAATGAAGGAAGAATAAACAATTTTATTTTCAAAATGTTACTATAAGTAATAGAATATATTGAAAGTAATTTTCTTAACGGAATTTCTGCTCATATTTCGATTTCAACCACCGCAACAAGAATTGAGTGGCTGAAGCTGTCCTGTGAACTATGGGCGAATCTGGAGGAATTCTATGGCGTTGCCTGCAGGTATATATTCCATACAAGCTGAATCGCTGTAAGTGATCTATGGATCCAAAAGTAGAGCACGTCTGTTTTAGAAGAAGGTGAAAAATAAGGCTTCTTTATACTATTGCTTAAATACTTTCCCCTTTTTCAGGATTTGATTCCAGCGACGATTAAGGTTTAGTGTTTAAATTTTGTTTCCGAAATTAACTCAAGTGTCTGTCGTCTCATGTAGCATAATTTTGGAAATGAGCAACCACCTGTGGTAATCGCAGGTATCGTAAGTAAAATATCAGTGCTCTAAGAGATTGGGCTAATAATTCTGTGCGCTTTTAGCTAGAGAAGGAAAAGAGTTTTCCACTGCGTTTACTATTTAACTCCACTTTGACCAGTGTTGTAGATGGTAAAGAGCCTATGGTTTATAAACCTCTTTGCCGTGTCCATACACAGGGTGGATACAAAAACCACCGACAATTCTTAGTATGTTAAACGGGATATTAAAGAGAACATTTTTTCAGGGGGGAAACTATATAGGGGTGTGTTTCCACAATTCGTTGAGAAACCCAACAATAACATCACATGTTCAGTAAATTACAAAGGGGGTTCAAACTGTTGACCTACTTGATAGCAGACCATACATCAACGGTGCAGAGATAGACGCACGTGGTTAAATAAGTGCGGCCCTGTGCTCAGTATTTCAGTCGCAACGTGGATTCATACAATAAGGTCCTCCCCTGATGTTGCAGGGTAGCATTTGCCATAACTTTCATGGTACCTCACAGAAGATAGTCAAGAGGTGTAAAATCAGGTGACCGTGGTGGCCATGGCACAGGTCGTCCTCTACCAATCCATCGATTGGGAATAGGTAGCGTTCAGATGGTGCCGCACATTTGCATCATAGTAGCTAGAGCTCCGTCGTGTTGCAGCCATATTACCTGAGGAACCTGCAGTGGCACTACATCAAGTAGAGTAGGAAGAACATCTCTGACAAAAGTGAGGTATTTCGGTTCTCTTAGTCTGGTTGGCATTAGATACGGGCTAATGATTTAGTCATCAAATACCCCAACCCATACGTTCACACTAACCGCTTGCTCACGTGGATTTTTGTAAGCCAAAATATGAATGTTGTGAAAGTTCACAATGGTGTCTCGAGTGAACGTGCATTCTTCGGTGAACAGTACCAAAGTCGGGAGTTGTGGCTGGAGTATGCAGCGCTATAAATAAATTGCGCAAACTGTACCTTCGTGGATAGTCCTTTTCTACTAATATCTGGATTTTCTGCAGATGTATGGATGTAGCTATTGTTTATGGACAACACTCCAAACGTTCGCGTGACATGTACCCAACGCTTGCGCCACTTCAGGACTGCCACTGCTGATGGACAGCGTCTCGAAACGTCTCTTCAAAGCCAGGTGTTCGAGCCGAGCGTGGACGGCCCGCTTCCGTTTGATACCTGATACTGAACACACCTGCAGAATAATTAATCAGTAATCAGAAGGCCTACCGTACGTAGAGCAAATTTTCTCAATACCACGCAATACTTTTGTATCTACAAAAAATGTAAAACGCAAAACCATATCTTTACTGTACGTACACGCTAAAATTGTGGAAAACTGGTAGCTACTTGAATGTTTCCGGTTTTGCTTATTCTTCTCACAATTGGTACGAACTCTTGCGGAATATGTCTGTTCGGAAATCTTTTCGCATACAATCTGGAGCAGCTCTGCGGTTGCCATCAACTCTGCTGTATGCAAGCAGCATATCGGTGATCTCGATATTTGTGTACTGGTATATGTTGTAATGCTATAACAACGTTGCTGCACTGGTACATAACTACACCATTAGGTTGCGAACCTTGGACTATGGGCGGATGTAGTGCGTGCGCAGTTAAGTTTAAGGCACAGTTCGCCCATCCACCTTACTCTGAGGGCAAAAGGATTACTTAACTAAGAGTAGGCTTCAAAAGTAAACTGCACATGTCGTCCGACGCTAAGATCGTTGCGCAAAGAGAGTGACGCATTATCAGAACAGAGTTCATGCTCAGGGCTTCAAACAGAGACAGTTCTGACACGGCACTGAACACGTGCCTTGTAATGAGAGAGTAAAATGGCTAATCAACTGGAAACACACTCCAAAGTTGAAGTACGATTCTAGTGGGTAAAGCGTTCTAAACGGCACAGGGATTCACCGTGAAATCCTGACGGTATATGGGCCATGCCCTTACGCAGAAAAAACCTTCGAGGGGTTTTGTATAACTAGATCTAAACTTAACAGCACCCTACACAGTTACCATGTACCTATTCTGTAGTATATGGGCGTTATGAGGTAAAGAAAACCTCATCCAAGTGAAGGCATTCCACCTAACAGCACAAAACACCAAGACTGCCTCGAAAATCGGGAGATATATACCTATGTAATACGACTATATTAAGTGTCTTTTTCGTTGTAAATGTTGTAAAGGTGTTTCAGACTGCTGTTATCTAAGGACATTTTCCCATTTTGGTTTGATATGAATTTAAATAGAACGTCATAGGTTATTTGTTGAAGTTGAAACATAAAACCCCTCTAAATCGGCCCTGATATGGACCAAATACAGTGTCGGGTTCAGTCATTGTCAAATGATGCCAACAATTCGAACAACGCTGAACATACTTGCGGCAAGGAAGGCCATTATCATCGACCACAGGTGACAATATCCAGAAAAATCAATAGAATGTTTCACAGCAGTCACAGAATGAGTATCTCAATACGCAGTCTCATTGCATCATCTGGTATCGTTTGCAGCATCAAGACTTGTACTTAGCAATCACCGACACGTGCAACGTTTTCGTATGAAATCATCCGGATCTTGCACCATGCGGCAAACTGAAGGAATATAAGTGGAAAGAGATTTTCCAAGACGAAGTTCAAATGGCAGTTCTCTAATGGTTCCATGAGCGTATTTCTATAGTCAATGAACTGAATGATTGATAGAGCGTTCAGACCATTGCGTATGGAGATTTAGTGACTACGTTGAAAAATAGTGTGAATTATTTGTGTCACTTTGTGTTCATCATTCAAAATAAGTTACTAGCGCTACTGTAATCATGTGTAACGCATCTTTTGAAGCTCCTCGTACATTAGGAAGCCAATAACATTCTAATGAAACTTTCAGGTCCCACAGCGTCCAGAAGATGATTTCGAGACATGGGTTTCCTCATGAAAAATGTTCTTTAATGTCCCGTCAACATACTAAGCGTTGTCGGTGTTTCTTCTGTACACATTGTATGTGCCTTACCTCTTCCTCAAGTATTTAAAGATTCCCGCCAGGACCATCCGCTCTGGGAGTGTTTCTTCCAGTTGTTCCTCCGACCTAAGTACTTGCACATACCGGGAGGTGTCCCAAACTTATGTCTGGAACGTTTACTTTTCCAAGTTTTCTTTTCCAATTATGATTTCATTTTATGTATCGCCAATGGTGACGTATGCAGTTGGAGCTAATGTAAAATACTATTAAGAAATAGCATAGTATTTTAACTCTAGATAGATTTTGCTTTATTTCTAATTCTGTACTTATTTTTAAAATGATGGATCAAATTAAATCCTCTTCTCGAAAACTACTACGTCTAACATTTTGAAAGTGCATCCCTTTAACTTTTTAATGCATATATGGGTCATTTTCTTAATTCTCGAGGCGGGTGAGGAATTGTTTTTCAATTTTCTCTCCCATGTTTTGGCCTAAACAAAAATCTTGGGACAAACATCCTAAAGCAAGCGTCTGTTCTTTCCAACTTCTTTATGCCAAAATGCTATCTGTTTATATCTTCACATTTTGTAGTTCTTTTCTCTGAACTGGATAGTTTGTATGCTGATTTACTTAGTGTCACCGAAAACTATAGATTCAACTCATTTTTAAGGTTGGACCCGCAACATCTCTATCGTTTGGAGTTATTTGTTTTATAACATTATTATTTTATTTGTGTAACATTACTACAATCTTTTCGGCGAATATCTAGTGTTGCTTCTAAAAACCCGCCAATCCATTCAGTGTCACTTTTATATAAGTTCAGTAACACACTGTCTGACTATTGCATTTGTTTTATTCTAAAGGTCAAACCCCTTTACTGAAATACCACATCGCAAACTCCAGAACGTTAATAGGGTTCATGTCGTATAAGCACATTCCACACTGCACAGCCGAACTCAAGATTACCGCGGCTGTAAAACTAAACGAAAGCAACCTACAAGCGCGTTATCGGCCAGCAGACGTATTCAAGCGTACTCAAAGTGGAGGGTCAAACTCCGCTTATTTGCATGCTCTTTTGGTTATTTCCGCTGTCGATTGCTTACGTTTGCCGTTCAAAGGGGCTCTGAATTTTGTATACGACCTGTGGATAAGATATCATTTTGCTTGTGAGATGTTTTAACTGTGCAATGACACAAGATAAAGTCACAACGTACAAAAGAATTAAAATACTAATTTTTTTAATGCAACAAGATTAAAAATTCAGTACCAAATAGATAAGGAACATCCATATGTTAATATAAAATAAAACTTAATGTTTATAATTTTCCCTTAATATTTCATTTCATAGATAGAAGAAATAATTGGTTGTTCTTGATTTCCTAGATATTCATGGCTAATTGCGATTTTCTCTGCAGTATGATACACTTAGAATTTCTCATATAAAGTAGATATTAAATTCTCATTTATTTAGCTTATTTGCTTCTAAATCTGTCATAAATAAACCTACAGCTTAGACTTCAGGATTTCTGGAGGAAAGGTACATCATTGTGCGCCATTGTTTACATGTTTGAGGACTCTGGGTTGTATTCTTCATGAGATTCAGAAATTATTCAAGCATATGGGATGTTCTGTGACTTTGCATTCCTTAACCTTTCCTGTTTTCAGTTTCACAGTGGTCTTTATCCCATGTTGTTCCTGGCTGGTTGCATTTCAAAGATGTCAATAATAGTGTTTAAGATCTCTCAAAGGGCAAATTGTAAATAAGAGTAGGACTGTGTACCTAAATTAGTTGACCAAATATTAATTTTAACTGTAGGAATGTGGAGCAGGCTATTATCCTGCAGTCAACATTCAACGCTAACAAATTTTAATCTAGATAGTAACCTATTTATTAAATAGCTGAGCTTATGCAAAGGTAAGGTATTTTATATTTTGAGACAGTAACTATAGTTATATATGCCATATATATAATAATGTGAATTATAATGTGAAACGGTATTAATAAGAAAAATACTTGTTGTATAAATAGAAGTTAAGGCATAAGTTTCATGTATGTGCAAGTGTAGCTGGAGCTGTGGAACCCTTTTTAAAAGCCGACAAACATATCTTTGTGTTAGAATTAGGGCCCAGAAAAAAAGGACTTGTACGGGAAGGTCATAAAAGCCAGATCTTGAGTGTTTGTGAAACAGAAAAGGCGACAAGCGAAAATAACATATTTTGTAGAGAGGCCACATGTTTGCAAACATAGAACAATAGCCGGGTAAGTCTTCTGGAAGGTTCCAAGCTGAACGAAGAGAGACAATGAAATTTTAAGGAAGAATATGTTTAAAATCTTCAAGGGGAGAAATGTTAGTTCTAGCGTCTCCATCAGCCAGGGCGGTTGAATATAAAGTGCTGCGATGTGAATAAGATACATGTAAGCTCTCAGAAGCAGGCGATATTATTTACTTCTTATAATGTAGTAGGAACGGTGAAAGGTTATCGATTTAAAGGTCTATAGGAACGTAGCAATTTGAAGAAATCTAGTTTTTGTTCAAGTTAAATAAAAACCTGCTATAATAAAACTAAAGTCGTATTAAATTGTCTAGCTTTATATGCCTCTTATCCCTTAAGAGTTCAAATCACCGCTTTGGTTTCAGTATCTGGAATGAATTTATTTTGTAATAAATACATATATATTGAACATTGAGAGCGCGAACCCAACGTCCGTACAAGATTTTACATTACTCCGGGATAATAAAGGGAAAAAATCTCGTTACCATAAAATATTAAGGAGAAAAAACATTGGAATTGCACTAAATGCGATTACAAAACATAAAACCACTGGAAATGTAATTTTCAACCTACACTTCCTTTCTATTATATCGAGTTAGACAGTTGTGCGAGAACGTTTGAAGCTCGCATTCGGGAGGTCCCTTGTTGGAATCACTTTGTGCCAACCACCCTATCCATATATATTTTTCTTTCTTCGCAACTTTCTCAGGTCGTTAGGCAAATTCTGGGGCAGTTCCTCTTCTAGCACGAGTTAAATGCCAATTATTTCCAGTCCCCATCATTTCATTTCACTTGTTTCAGGATCGCAACAACAGGCGGGATGGTAGAGTTTGTCATTCAGATATCAACTAACTTGCCTTAAGTAACCATTTTCCCAATATTCTCTCTTCCCTGTCTGCCATTTGCACCCAGCATGCTAATGCGCACTATCTATGTGGTGAAGAATCTCACAGTTTACTCTATTGTCTTTGAATGACTTCATTTCGCACCAAATACAGAGAGATTGACTGTTAACATCACGTGCCAAACAAACCATACGTGCTATAATTCACATGGGTACCGAAGAAAAAAATTGCTGCAATAAAACAAGAATGTGAGAAGAATCCAAAACAGGAAAAAAAGTCGAGTTATTGTATTACTTGCAATATATGAAAAAGTGATGGTGAAGGAGGAGGAGGAGAATGGCAATGTAGCATGAGGCCAGGAATAATTTAATTACCTCTTTTCACAAGCCCCTATGAATATTAGCAGTTGCGAGCTACAGCTTTGTCGATTTTAGAGGAAAGGTTTCTAATCGTTCCTATTTCCTGCCTGCCGGTAGCGCCCATCATGCTCTTAATACACTGTGTGTATGATAGAGTCCGTGGTAACTTCTTTCTCTCCATTCTTCCACGGATTTCCAAACTCACATATGTACCCACAATTGCTTCTCACCAATCCAATGGAACCATTTCCGTCGGCGATCTTTATCATTCGCTATACTTCATGTTACTCAACTCCCTGGTTAATAAGTTAGCTGAATATTTTGAAATGCTGAAATATGCCATGATGTATTGGTAAAGTTACTGAATCAATAGCAGCATTACGCTTTGACTTCCAGCATTTTAAATTGCGCAATTGGTTGAGAATATCGAGAAGAAATTGCAAGGGGAGTTGTTTCTATCTCATTAGACGAAGTGTATAAGAAAAGACAGCTTGCTACATAGTGCTTAAATTACTCTCTATAACACTAGGAAGAGGCTGGAGATTTTAATGGGTATACTTTGTACATGAAACAAGGAAAGTGATTGTTGGCATCTTCTGAAAGATGCACGTGAAGCATGAGGAAGCCCTAATGATGCTATTAGAACCTTATCGGCAGCGAACGTGAAAAGATGTACCATCAAAGTGACAAAGAACATGAAATGGGAAAAGCTGTGAAATGAGAAGTTGCTCCTGTGTGTGTGTGTGTGTGTGTGTGTGTGTGTGTGTGTGTGTGTGTGTGTGTGTGTGTGGGCGGGGGTGTGGGTGGGTGTGTGTGGTAAAAAGGAAGCATGACATCGACATACTTAGATAGGGCTGAAAACATATTATGATGTTAAGAAGTAAAGCTTATTGCCTTCGCGTAGGAACGTTTAGTCTTGATAAGAACAATACTAGAAAAAAGTGCGTGCCTCTTCTGAAATGAAACAATAGATGTATCGTTATTGGTGTCAAATAACTACTAAAGCTACTACACAAATACTTAGTGGAAGGGTAATTACCGTACATGCATATTTAAGACATAAGTCGAATGTGACACGTTGTGTCGGTGGGTGTGTGTGCCGGTGGGTGTGGTGTGTGTATGAGAGAGAGAGAGAGAAAGAGAGAGAGAGATTGCTTTAATGGCTTCTCGCACTTTAGCCAGAAATTCCCATGCTTTTCAGTTCTTCTGGTAGTCAGTACATCCAAACATGGCAATCTCGTTTCAACAGGACTTAAGGATGTTTAAGTTTAATTATTCTCTAGTTCTCCCACGGAACACATTCCGCCAAAGTATGTACCCGGTCTTTATCCAAACCACAAAATGGGCAGATTCTTCTACCAGAATCGTTAGCCATTTTCTTTGTCCTCCAGCCTCTCAGTCTAAACCTTGCTATTCTTGATTTTTCATTTCTTTCTAAGTTAGCTATATATGCCTCTTAATCTCAATTTCACATGCTCTGCTCTTTCCCATTCTCAAATTTCACTTCCATATAACAAAATCGACCTTATCATTTCTAATATATCTACCGGCACATCAGGTATAGGCGTAAGAGAACGTAATAGTTCATTTAACTGCCCTCGGGCTTCATGGTTAGTACCTGAGAGATGTTTGTTCCATTTTCTTCTCATGTTAGAACATTACTCCTAAATAGAAAAACTCTTAACATTTTGTATTTATAGTCCTTTTTAAATCCATTTTTTATTCCTACCATACACACAGCGATTTTTGAAAGGCATTGTATTCGTTGTGCTAATGTTTACCACCATATCCCATTGTTTAAAATTTTTCCAGCCTATTAATGCCTTTCTGTAAGTCTTCTATCGTCACTGACAAAATTGTTGGGTCATCTGGGTATAAAAATACAGTACTGCAGACATCGCCTACTTTCGGGAAATTCACTTCATATTCTATTAACACGTGTGCTTATGTCTACTGATAAATTGAACAATAGGTGCGATAAAATGTAACTTTGGCGAACTCATCTGCTGGCCAATTTAGATTCAGTTTTTGTGTTATGGTAACTGAAGGATAATCCTAAAGTGTGAGCAACTCTTTCTTTCCGTAACCTATTTATTCTTTTGTAGCACTTGCTATGTAGTGTATAATTGAAGTTAAAGACAATATAATTGGATAAATCAGATAAGTTGATTTAATCTAACTTTAAATGCAATATGTGTACATATAACAAAGTTTCTTGATAACTAAGAGGTTAGATAGTAACACAAATATGTGTAGATATAGCACAGTTTCTTGATAACTAAGAGGTTAGATAGTAGTACAAAGGGCTATCATAAATACATTTTTAATACATTTGTTGGTAGGTGTTTATTCACGTTTATATGTTGTTGCTTCATTCGAGAATAACTTAGACAATGGCTATGAAATTTGGTGTATATCATCTGAAAATTTTTCCCCACATAGAAGATAGGTTATATGCCATCTTAGATACTTTACCAGAGTTGGATGAAAAGGGAGTACGAAGTGAAGGAATCGAAATATTGTTACATGCTGGGGTGGGGACCAAAAGGTTCCAGCAAATTACTAAATGTTGATCACCTCAACACGCATATAGGGAGGAGCATAGCTCACAAACGGCGAGAGGACCTGGATCTTAATGTCTACATTCAGAAAAGGGCGTGAGGTTTTTTTTAAAAAATACACAAATACTACATAACACACATTACCTGTAATTTATTGATAAAACACTTGGCGGCTCTACATTACACTTAAGGTAACAAAGGATGAGGGGATATGCCTCAAATCGAGGACTGGCGACTTGCTTCGTACACTCACACACAAAATGAAGCTCACATTCAAGTAAAGCTAACTATATATCCCCCCTCTCCAAACCTGTCTAGGCAAGCTAGCTAGCTAGCCAGGGCTGGCGTCATACCGGGCGAGATTCAAAACAAAGTCTTTTCTTTCTGGCGTGTTCCATGCCAAAGGAGAAGACTCGTTCAGCCGAAAGAAATAATCAGTCACCCATTAATGCTGTCGACAATGCGACACAATAATGTGTCTGGTATGACGTATATTGATACGCCACATTATCTCATCCATTTTTATGAAAAATGTTCTATATAAAAGGTTTGCAAGTATATTTCATTTGTTTCGCTAGTTAAAAATATGAAAACAAAGAAACAAGGGAAAAATGTTTTTTATTAATGTTCTTGAGAACCACAGAGAATATAAGTATACCTTCCCAACATAACTTGTTAAAATCGCTCCTCGCCAGCGAAAAGGAATAACATGTTTTCAGTACCGCCTGTATTTGTAGCTGCTGGATTATGTCCATACACGGAGTGAAAAACCAAGTCACAAAGGAGATTAGTATTGGGTGCGCCAGTCTGGATTGTCCTATATAAATATGTTGGGGACTGTAATGGAAATGCTCTGCAACAAGATGAAAAACCTGGAACTTAAAATGTTCTGCTGCTTAGATTGTAAGAGTGTGGGTAGTGTTTGAAATTTTAATTAATAATAACAATTAAATAATATCCACTACCTAGGCTGTACTGTTCATATGGTAAAACGAGTGATGTAGAAATCAAACTTCCTAAATTACAACTGCTAATGGGAATTATTAAAAGAAAAAATTGTGGCACAGTTAGAAATTAAACGGTTTAAAAATTCTACAAAGCTCCTATTCGCAATACCAGTATGAGATTATGCTTCGGATATTTGGATTTTAATGTAAACTAGAAGACACAGGAGTGAGATTCTGAGACCATAACCATTGGAGGGTTATACCAAAATAATACACAAAACAATGTGGATGTCCGTGAAGAACTTAATATGCAGAGGAACTACAATTTAGGAACATATAAATAGATTGCTTGACCCAGTGGTGTTGCTAGGGTGGGTTTTGGGGGTTGAATCTCCCTTTGTTAAAACAATGAAACAATGAATAGTAAAAGTAGTTTCGTTAAAATAATAGAATCTTTTTAGGTTATTGGGAACGAGATACTTCCTAATCGTATCACTGGTAGCACTATATTTACGTCGCATGTCTCGACACAAATTCTTTAAAAAACGGATGCTTATGCATAATCCTCAATAGTTTTCTGGCTACGCTACTGCCTTGACCATATTCTTAGAATGTAAAATCAGACGTACCTCTCACATAATTCATCAATACAAACCAGTAGTAAGAAGGTATATTGACCAACTTAAAAATAGATTAAATGATCAGCGTTTAAATCTTAAATTTTTAAAATCATTTATGAGTCGGAACAGGCCTAAGCCGTGCTGTCAATAATGATAAGTCACTACATTGAGGTGAAAGTAAGAATGTCCCGGCTAAGCACAGACTTCGTTTATGTGCAATCTTGACCACGAAAAACTGAATTCCAAAACATGAGCAGAACATAAAAGCCGTATGAAGGAAGGAACCAATGAACAGTGTTGTTCTGCTCTTCGATTCGTTGCAGTGATAACAAAGCCATAGAGAGGCAGAAATCAATTACCGATAGCTGGCTCTATCTGCAATTCAAAGGACTGGCCTTTAATCATTTCCGATGAACAATTGTGCCATAAAATACAAGATTAATTTTGAAACTGGATACTATAATTGTTTTCTAGTACCGTTTTGAATGCTCTCTATGAGATTAGCAAAACTTTGTTGCAGTCCGTCAATACATTTACGCCTTAAGATTGAAAAACAAATAGTATGTTTCACTTTTACTTTTTCTACTGGTTGCCTTTAGTAAGTAGAGGAAGTATTGCATCCCACCATGAATAAAAAAGTGTGCGTGCCGCATAACTCATAATGCGGATAAATACCAAACTTGGTTGAAGTTTGGCTTCTTTTAAGGATACGACATGAAGATTTTCAGGAGACTCTCGCTATCTCAAATTGCCGTTTGCATGGAAAAAAATTGTATTTTTTATTTTGTTAGAAGTAGGCCTAATGATTTCGATTAAAATACCATAAGTTTAAATTATTTTCATGGCAAATAAAATGTATATATTGGGTTTTCTTTGCATAGCCAGTGAAACCCTCTTCATTATGAACGGATTTTGTATAATTTGTAAATCTAGGAGAGGGAAAATGTTATCATACAAAAAATGTCCTGTTAAAGCACAAAATTTTTATCAATTTTTACGGCATCATTAACCATTTCCGAATATTCCTTGTTATTGGTTTCAATTTTCCAATACTTCATAGTCTTCTCAACTGCAAATCCCTATTCGTTTTTCCCCCCGTTCTTTTTCGTGTTCATGCACAGTGCTAAATTTCAAAGCCACCGCATGGGGACTGGTTTTGATAATGACATTGCCATAGCTTATTGTATTCTTCTTATACCTACAAAAAATTTGTAAATGTGTAATTAAAGTTTATCTCGATTAACAAGAAGTAAATAGAAGAATAATGTTTGCAAGAAAAGTTTACAGAGAACTAGAGAGAGTTACGTCAGTGCAAGACATCATATTTTTATAAAACTTGACTTGCTATACTTTATATAACATCCAAATTTCAGTCACTATGGATAGTAAATTTAATACCTTTCCTCTTCCTTTAAACTACCAAAACCTAATATCATAGGTGTAACATTCCCTTTTACTCGCGATATACCTCAGTCCCAAAGGGTACGATATATCGTACATGAAAGCGTCACCTAATCCTGTCTTAAACTAATTATAAACAAACAAGATAAAACCACTAAATATTTCATGAAGGGTTTTTCTGTTTTCACATTTTCATATTCTTGTAATTCTTTTATACTTGTTATAAAATAAAATAAATAAGGAAACACAGTCCTTAAATGGTCAAGAATATTCTAATTTGTATTAAATTCTATTTATTTTCATGTCATGTAAGTGTTGTCAATATATTTCCACAATATAGATGAAATCCTTTCACAGGCAGAACTGTGTGCATGAACCTTCTGATGTAAATTTGTAAAACAAACAAAATCCGAATAATTAATCATAGTCTTTCATAGAATGTACGCTTGAGATTAAGACACGTGGTTAATAATGCAAATTGTATTGCATTTGCGCGTGCCTGATGCCTAATACTCTCATTATCTTTGAATAAAGCTATCATTTTTTTGAGGTTCTAAACTAAAGATTTTTCCTCAGCTGAAATGCAAAATCTTCATCCTGTAAGATTAGATTGACTTATATAAAGTGGTCGCTTTATGACCCGGCCGCAGATAGCGCGTTTGAGTACTTCACGCGCTGTGTACTACATTCTAAAACACCCGCGTTACTTACTCGTGAGATATAGTAATATGCACTGTAATGAATACTAACCTCGTTATACCTGGACTTGAAAGTGATGCCCACCCGCATTGAGACATTCTTCGGATGAAATGCACAATGAACAAACTCTACTTTTTACAAATACATAATTCGTCTCGTTACCTGGTTTACTACAAGGAACGTGCAAGGCAAGCTTTTTTCCAAAAACATATCATTTTACAGATTTAATTTATAACTAAAGAAAAACAAACGTATAAAATAAAATGAATAAACTGTTAACACTGAAGTAATACGCCCGTGTTTTAACTAATTTCTAGCTGCTGAGATCCAGCAGACAAGCAACTGGGAACCAGCTACTAATCCCCTTACTAAACAGCACGAACGGAAGACGGAAACTCAGTTGATATTCGGAGCCGATCAGTGTAGTTTCGAGTGGATCATTACTGCTTGGGAGCTAGTGGGACAATACCGATGTGTCTGTAATGGCAAGCGAACCACGCATACATGAGATCTATAGCCGGGCCAGAAAACGACCGTTGGGTATAATTTGACTTTTTCAACAGTTAATTAGTCTTTACATTTATTATCAATTTGAGTAAGTATTACAGTGTTACGTAGAGAGGGACTGAGAGCCAGAAAAACTAAACCACAAAAATAGAAGAAGCGTAAAATGTATTTCGGACTGAAATAACCTTTTATGGTAATGCATCTGTGAAATTCGACCAAAAATTGTAAAAATTAAAGGAATGTTCAATTTTTGATGATAAAATAATATGAATTCTTAAACTTAAGAAAAAAGTTATTTTATCCCATCGCCGAATTTAAATTACAAATTAACTGAGGGTACAAATGGACATGCGCATGCTTATTAATAGACACGCCAAAGTTCAAATTTTGTTTTCCGGCAAACATTTTTTCAGTACTTTTCCACACTTAGAATGCTCCACGCGATACAATTGTTTACTAATTTGTTTCAAAATTGTAGTACTTCCTTTCAAAAGTACATTATAGAAAATGACTAGTTACTTTTCCAAAATAATGCTTCAATTTTAATAAATTATTAACTTTTAAAAAACTAAGAATTTGAGAGTACAAAAAGTAATCATTTTATACCATAATTATGGGTTAATGTAACACATCTGATACAATAGATTTTTTTTAAAAATGCATCATGTGGAGCATTTTTATCAGAACAATTAATTTATAGAATAAAAAATTAATATTTAAATAACGATGCAAGCTAGAATTTTGAAACGTGGTGAAAATATTACTGTTATTGTGTGTAATAACTGGCATAAATTTTAACAAGCTACATTGCATACTGTATATTTTCCAAATTTCTCAGATGTATCGCCTTAACATTGTTCTAGCCAAGATTATTCCCTATCCTCCCGAGAATCTGGAAGTATGAACGAGAGTGTGAACGTGTGCGTGATCTAATGATTAAAACCCAAAGTGCAAGAAACTTAACACAAGCGAATACGAGTTAACACCATTGCGTTGGGCAATAAAATCCAAAGGAAAAGACCGCCGATAAGAACTATGTAGGCGAAATATAAATGGAATAAAAAAATAAATAAATAATAATAAAAACGACAACACTGATCTAAATTTCTTCTATTTTTCACTGCGATAAAATTTTGGTGTTAATTTGTAACCTAGCACGGATTACGTTCTAATGCTTCAAAAATACTTACGTATTATGATTTGATTCTAAAGATAAATATACCATTCTGGCACTTTGAATAAGACCTTAAGTACAGTAATAATGAGTTTCGATTATATTTTATGTAAATATGTCGGATACTATTCAGAAGCAAAGAACGTTTCCATATATGACGAAAAATGTTTAATTTTAAGATAATTCTTAATATCTAATTCTGTAATATTTAACATTTTATGAAGTTATAAAGCCTGCTGAAGTAGACGTAGTTGCGCATGTTTAAATGCTTGAGGCGTTCTTTGGTGCTGTAATTATTATCCCAGCAAGTTATTTGCTGCCAAAATAAAAGCACTTAAATCCGCCTCGGGCCTGCAATATTCCTACTTCGGAATTTGTTAAATAGTTTATTAGAAATGCTCCGTTCTTCATGCAATAAGGAAAAATATTTTCAAACATCTTTCTTTCATTAGATTGCATCTTTTTCCCCCACCTATACCAGTGAGAATTCCATCGCTGAATAAAACATTAAATCATATATCGTCTTTCATGAACCTCTTCCAGTGCCACGGATTGCCTTCTGCACGAATAAAGATTTATATCTGGCAAGTTTTCTGAAGGGGAATATCGGTCACCATTTCTACGAGTCTTGCCCGAGGCAAACTCAAGATTCTACGGAGTGTAAGTTGTATTTTAGTAGAAGAAACGGTTTACTTTTTCAGGAATAAAATGAAATACACAAAATAAAAGGCTAAGGAGCTGAAAGTCCGCTGTAATTTCACAATATAAGGTCTGTGGCTTTGTGGAACTAGTTTATGTGGCGATCTGATTGCGGCAGGTTACAAACTGACTTGTTGAAGTTGTCAGGATTCCTGAGTTGTCATTTTTTAACACACTACGCTATCGCCCCACATTTCAGGCATGTATATTTCATTCTCTGAACGAAACATATCCTTGAGCTTAGTGCATGATACTCGTAGAGATGCAGAGAGTGAAACATAGTTTCACTTAGCTTTTACTTTTACTTAGCTAGTTTAAGCTAAGTACTAGGTTTAAGCTCCAAAGATAAAGATAAATAAACTTTTTTTAGAAGTTAGTTAAATGGCTACGTGGCTCTGAAAATACACCATTGAAAGGTCTGCTTAAAAAGCTTTGTCACTTTCTCTGAAAATTTACTCAGAATTTTGTCGGACATAAAAACTGTTCTGCGTTATATCTAATCTTTATTATTTATTAGTTTTAAGTCCATTACGTTTCAAACACTAATTCTACGTTCTATATCAAATGTTACAGCACTGAGATTCATCTTTTGTTCTTTGAATGTTAATATTTATTTAATAGTGTAGATAATTATAACTTCCGTATCAACTTAGTTCAAGAGAGAGATTTATAATTTTAAAACATCAAAAGCTCAAAACCTGTGTTATAACTTTGAGTTTCGGAATATGCACAAAATATTTCAAAGAATTTGGAAATGCTCGTACTGGAAAAAGTAATTAATAAATATGTCGCATTCCAAAATTAAATTTTCATTTGCTTGATTGTAAGCGTCAGTAAATTAAAAAAAGGAGACTGGATTTCTTAATTATAGTATTTTGGATATCCAATCCAAACATCCATTTTTACGAGATTTGCAGCAAATTTCAGTGGTGAATTCTCATTGTCACATTATACCTAGTCAGAAACAAAGAATATTAAGTTAGCGCCATCAGTGTGGGAAATATTAACACTGTCCATTGTAGAAACGATCACATGTGCGGTGCTAAGCCGTGTAGAGCCAAGGAGAGGCGCTTACAGCAAGTTTCCAAATACAATGGAAATATCGCAATAAACTGCTAAAATAAATAGAGAATGATAATTGATTACTTACACATATTTGCTTTTGAGTATAGCATAAAGTAAGATCGATACGTCATGGTGGATTGGGTGAGCAGGGGTGGTTTAAGTGAAACACAAGCCTTTCAGGGAGCAATATGTATATGTGTTACCTATTATGTACTTCAGCAACGGTAATGTGAAAATATAGTAGCGTTCCTTTGTTTTCGGCAGGGTAAACGATGAGCCTTGCGATTATGCATACATGGTTCAAGTCGGTTTGTGGAATTTACAAAGGCTTTGTTGTGAAGCCTTGGATTTATAAAAGTGCTTTATTGCTCAGCATATGGCATTCAATTTGCAAGAAAACTGCTTATGCCTTCTGGTGGAGAGCGTTCTTTCGGTTTTGAGTGCCTGAACCACCATTTGAGGCATCAAGGGCACAGACCCGCGATTATTATATGTCTCACTCTGATGCAAAGACTTAGCAAAGTAATTCTGGCACGTTTCACATTTTTTATTTTATCAAATACATATTTTATATGCTCTCACTGAATGTTCTTCAATCGGGATTAAGTGCTTCTGAAGCAGTATTTGCTTGGTTGTTAAAAGTACAAGATCGTCTCCATGCGGTTCCTAGCTCAACTCGCGCTAACGTAATGTCATAGTTACTAAATGCCCGCTTCCTAATGAACACATTAAGGTATTCTGCTGTTTTGCAAATCCTCTTAATACATTCTAATATAGATTTCGCTTATGAGCAGATGGAGGGAGGCAGCGAAGGAAGTGGAGAGGGACAAGAATATATCTTTATCGAATTACACATAGCTCGATTCTTCCAGGCGAATGAGTACCTGTGCTTTGTGCTTACTAGAGAAGTGCGGAAATGTTTGTGCTGCGTGGTAATACGATAGTAGGGTTCAAGCTATCCCATGCCGTGTACAGTAGTGAGATTTAAGTTGAAACATGGCCATTTTGACGCTACCTAACCGGTCCAGGTGGAGCTAACGATGGTTCGAGTGCTGGGAAACCCTGTCACAATCACCCTTCACTGCCTAGTCACTCAATATCAGTCATACTTGTAATAGTGTTGGCAATGAAATATGGAAAATATTCTGATATCTTCGGTCGTCCTTGCTTTCTTTATATTGTTACAAGTGGGTGTTGGTTCTTTCTTCTAAATTTCATGTTTCAGCCTAACCCAGTTTTAAATAGTGAGTTTCAGTAGTAAAAGGTTTTGAGATTAGGCAGTTGTGGATTACCAAATGTCGTATGGAATATTGTTTTGTCTCTTCCTACTTTCCATGCTTCAACTTAAAGAAAATGCACTATAGTGGTTGTGTTGTCGAACCGTGAGCTTTGTTTCCCATATAGTTGGAAAATGTGTGGATATCATGGAAAGCTGTGGGTCAAATGGGCACTGAAGAAACAAATCGGAGCTGAAAAATAGAAATCTATATCTACAGGTAATTATTTCCTTATCAGAACTAAACAAAACTAAAGCTTGGAACAGAGACATGTTTTGCGATGATTACTTCTGATACTAATTTTATATAGCAGTTACCGGTGCATAGAAAGAGGATGGTAGTAAATATGAAAATGACACGTGAGAACTGCTTGTCACCCTTTGCCAGAAAGTAAAACATCGTCTTCTTCGCTCTAGTTACCCTTTGAGATGAAGATTTGTACAAAGTTAGGAATACACAGAAAGCCTATCAAGCAGGAACACAGCCAACACATAGACGATTATTAAATGATCACGCGAAAACCGGCAGTCTTAAAGCTTAGTCTGTTGTTCATACTACAACTTCCTGCTATTACTGAAAATCCACGACCTTCGTTACCATTTGTGAGTTCAGGTGTTTTGCTTAAAAATCCCTGTAAACTTAGAGTAGGTTTCTCTCTCAAACCTACAGAGAGAAATTCCACTATTATTGTGGAGTAAAGTGCAGTAAACGTTTATTTCTGTTTGGTTTAGAAAAGAAGTATAAAGTCAAATTTTTACTTGTTTCTTTCAAAGTAATTAAGAAGTTGAAGTAATATCGCCGAGCTGTGGAGTTAATTTTAAGGAGTAGAATTACGACATTAAGTTAAGTGCTAAGAGAAAGCATTTTTATATGTATTTAGTGTAAAATCAAGATTCGTAATCAGGATTTTTGTAATACAATACTAAATCGTCGACGATGATAACGTCAGGAAATGCCCTGGGAGGTTAAAAGTCAATTAGGAACCGAGGTTTACAATAGCCATGTGGGTGCAACACTATTATTACATGTTAGGGTAAACTTATATTCTTCTTTATTTCAGTCATTTATCCAAGGGGAGATGACAAGCGAAACAAGTCTGAGTCAAGGAACCTCAGTAAAAATAAAGTAATAGTCACATGATACAGGCAAAGTAAAACTAGACACTTCGAAAGGCATGAAACTCTAGCTAATAACAGCGTAGTAGTGTGAAGTAGAAAGTTTAGCCTTTACTATATTTTTTATTTATTTATTTATTTATTTGTGCTAGCAATCTTCCTTAGAATATGGCTATACATCAGCCCAAGCTGTTATCTTGCCATATTCTACCCATATTACACTCCTATTATAACATAAAAATGATGATAATAATAAAAAATAATAGTAATGGTACCAAAATAATAATCTTCTAGTAATAATATATAATAATAATAATAATAATATAATTACAAAACTTAACATCACTTGATGAAATTAATTTACATCTCTTTTTATTGTCCATAACCATTTCTTTTTAACTTTGGACAAGTATTCTCCTACCTTTTTACTATCCTTGTTAAAAATCTTGCTTAAAGCTACTTTCCTGTCCCGATTTAACCATTTCCCATTTATAGCTACCTTTCTCCAATGTCGTGTACCTTTACAGTCAAAAACGATATGTTCTAAATCTTCTCTTTCCTCACATATTGGGCACTGATTCTGTGGGAACCCATTTCTCATTCCTATTAATTTCCATACACCTGCTCGTGCCCAGGCAATACTTTCTCTTTGTTCCTTATTTGTGTTTTACTATATACGGAACTGAATAAATCAACCCCGGAAAAATTAATGCAGTAACTTCTAGTACCATTGAATTAGTTATCAATATTTACCCTCAAATTACTTCACTTATCAATTATCTCTAAAATAATGTTATACTAAATGTTAGAGAAATTAAAAACCACCGAATCCTTTCTGGATAAGAAAGAGGGACCAGATGTTTTTAACGGAAGAAACATTTGATAAAATTGGTGTGATTAGAAGGTAGTCCAACAATGTCTTTAAAACTCTTAGCATATTGCTGGTACTCGTCACACACATTATTTCATTTTGAATTTAAATTCTTTCTCTTTAACGAATTACCCCCTCGTTGTAGGACAATGTCTTGGGTCAGTGAGCCTGTCGGGGAGCAAGCAAACCCTGGATCATAGCATATCCAGGATGGGTGATCAAGCCTAGTATGGCAGTGAAGAAGAAAATCAAATGTAGTGATGAAAGGGATGTTAGGAAAATTCGCGGATCAAAGTGTCCAGCCCAGCATTCACCTAGTGACTGAGGAAAACCGCAAGAAAAATCTTCGGTCAGGTTGTTCGCCCGGCGTTTTGAACCTGGGATCTCACGAATGCAACCCACAGAGCTATCTAGTTCGGTCAGTTTAATTGATTAGAATTCTTTAACAACCCAGAGGTCAGAGTTCGATTTCCGGATGGAGCAAGGGAGCTTTTGAGTAATCAGAATATTTGCCACCCTCCCAGATTCTGGGTAAGTCTGAATATGTGTATTTCCTACTGAAAATGAATAAAATGAAAGTTAAGTATCTGCAGTCAATGAGGTAGTACCACAATTATTTGTTTTTAAAGTCAAATTACCCCAATATGAACGTATAAGCTACAAATTAAAAAGTTTATAAAACGTCTGTATAATTTCAGTTTTCATTTGGAACATTTGATCCTATATATTCCCTACTGAAGAGGTTGCTTAATCTCCGTATGTTAGCGGTCAGAAAATCTTATGTATAACTAGCACTTTTCTTGCTCATTAAAAGAGTAGAAGAACCACATGGTTCCGTTACTGTTAAATCTGCCAGACGGACTTCTTTGCTGTGTAGAGACTTTTCGTCAAGAAATCATTTCCGCAAGGAATCTTTCTGTTTTAAGTATCAAATCATAACTAGGTTTAAGATATAGGAAGTTCATTAGGTGCCCGGATTTTTGTCCGCCTATCGTTATGCTACAAGGTACGTATCAGATATGTTCAACAAAATGTCTTGGTTACCTACATGATTTTAAATTATTATTACTATTATTATTATTATTATTATTATTCACAAAAGATTTAATGTAATTAATTTAATAAGTAACTCTTATATTGTATGCGTAATATTAATTTTATGAAATTGGCAAATATAGTTGTGCAACTCTGATCCAATCACCTAGCGAACAAAGAGCTGAGTAACCAAAAAATGCATGCATTTTATCTAGACTAATCAAAGGAGATATATTACAATATAAATGTGCGCAATAGTTAGGCATATTTTTTGCAAGAGGTATTGTGACGTGAAATAAAAATAAGGCAATAAGAACAGCGCGAATTTCAGGGAATGAGAGGAAAAAGGGAGCAGAGTATAATGAATAATGAAAAATATATTTATTACACTATGTTTTTCTTGCAAAATATTGCCGTTAAGATAGAACTTTTGAACTGATACCAAACAACTGTTTTTAACCAGATGTTAAGTGAGGCTAGTATAATTTATAAAAATCTCCAAATAATAATAATAATAATAATAATAATAATAATAATAATAATAATTCATGTTAATGCCTGTGGTTTCGGAGTGAGAATTTATCCTACTTAAAACACAAAACACAAATAGTTTTTAAGGAAATTTTATTTCTGGCATGTAGTTTATAATTATTCCATAACCACATCCAAAGCAACGCTAATGACTAACACATGTAACAAGTCCTGTGATCAGGAACTGAAGGGAATTTGTTTATGTAATCTAATTTAAACAGTAGAGCACAATTTACTTTGTGACTGTCATTCTGTTTTGTTTATTTGATCCATAGCATATACCTAAGTTTGTACAACGTCAATCAACAAGAAACGCTTCGTTGATTTTCACTGAAGTTTCAAGGATTTCAGTTTACTGCATGAAATTTCCAGTTGTAAGAAAGTTTGTTAAAAGTTTAAAGGTCTCATCTAACATAAGTGCTTGGTTTACTGAGTATGAAATATAAGTAGTTTAGATTTTATTTGTTTTCTTGTGTTACTGTTTAGCTTTTATAGTCAGCGTTATTATTTTGGACGTAAAACGATCTTCGGGGAATCGTTGTTTGTAGATATGGGTGACACTCTTCCAAATGAACCACTTATACCTAGGTGGCTAGTTTTATTACGGCTCCCAAAAGTGTTGCTGTACAGTGGTTATATCGGAGCTTTTACCATTGTTATCATGCATTGGAAATCATCAAAGTAGTCAACAGCTAGGAAATATTTTCGACATGGATTTCTTGATTCTAAGTACAGGAAATAGCATATAAGATAACTTAAATTGAATCGGAACGAAGATATATAGAAAGTTATAATGAGTGCAAATGCAGTTAATTATTCAAACAACTCGATACAAAGATACATTCAGTCTTAAGTGAATATGATGCTTCATGCTTCTAGACTCCACTGCTTTGTTACCTCGAAGAAAATGTTTTGTTAAATCATGTTTAGAAAGCGTTGTTCAGCGCGGACGTGTAACACAATACTTGTTTATTTTTTCTATAAACGACGCTTTGGAGAGCGCTTTTTCCCTCCACCAGCTGTTCATTGCTCTTTTTAGCTTTGAGTCCACCAATGCGAGTATGGATTTTTCTAACCATGTTAGGTACCGTTGCTCACTCAGCATCATGACGTATTTCAGGTACTGAGATTTTCACTGAAGGTCGTGAAAACGAACGTTCCGGCTGGGGAAGCAGGTACTGACCACATGTCTCCCTGTCAGTTTGATGATGTCAGTTCTCTGAATGGGCGTGATTTCGGCCTTCGAATTGTGAACTGTTGTGCATTAGATTTGTTTTAATGGCAATAAACTTTAGGAAGTGGTAATCTTATGCCTGCTAATATATATACCAAGTGAGTGAGGTGACCCTAGGTATTCGTATCTATACAACCCGCATTTTATAGACTAATGTGAAAACATTCACCCTTTTATCAAACATGCTGTTATTGTAGCTCTGTCCTTCTATTCGATACTATACACAACCACCATTAAGGATTAAAGGCCTGAATGAGCCAAGGAGCCGCGAAAGGCTTTAAAAATACGGTTTTTCATGGAATAATGCTTGCAAGGAGATAGAGGTATGCTTTCCCGAAGAGCGGGAGACAACACGTGCGTTCTGGCCGAGTGGATTAGCTGCCGAGATGTGGTAAAGCAACGGTTAGCTTAGAAAGTTCGAATCTAATACAAACACCAAATTGTTTTGCTTATTTTTTTCTTTCTCCTAGCGTTAATTTTCTGTATTTTAGTATACTAATCTATTTATTTTTGTTATTGGCTCTCCTGTGAGAAAAAGACACAAGAATTACAATCATATAATTGTGCATCACTTACGATAATAATCTGTACCTATCTGGTGTTGTAAACCATGTCGCGTAGTTAGCTTTTATTCTTTTGGGCACATTATTAAATCTAACAGCTTTTGTTTCATGTTTAAACCTTATGTTCCACTTCTTCTACTGACAAAAGATTTGTAAATGTGCTAAGTTCATGGTAGACAGAATAATAAATTGTTAAAGAGCGTGAATTTCATCAACGAAGTAAATGTTCAAAATGAGGACCCCTTTCATCAATGCATATTTATGTACGTTGCCGAAAAGACCTTCTTGCATGTTGTAGCATACCCGGTGTAATCTGCCTGCATTCTTCACATATGAGTGCCCGGAAATGAATAGGGCTTTGCGGTTTTTCTTTACGGTAGAAAAAATCATGGTAATTCTATTTTGTACACACTTATAATGTTATAAAAATGTTCTTTGTTCCTAACATAAAATTATAGGGCAAAAGAGATAAAACAAAAGGTAATAACATTTTTGAACTTAACACGACGGATTTTAACTCGCATTAAAGCGGCTTAGTGGTAAAGCAACTATAAAAACACCATTCGGCCAATGCTAGGTTGCGAGTTGAGGTTCCTATACGAATTAATAATAGCAAAACTCAACCCCACCTCAAATCTTTACATGCGTTTTGCAACTTCATACGCTTTTGGAGATGATTTTGGTAATGTTAACTCAGCTAAACTGCATCAGTCATTTCAATTACTGTATGAACTGAAATATGCCATAGGTCGTGACAGAAGAGAAATGATCTACCTAATGCTTATCATTTTCTGACAAGGCTGTACAACGGACCTTTGTTGGCTGACGGCTTAAATCCAATTAGTCGCACTGGTAGATCTTCCATTTTGTTTTCAAATGGTTTTGTCAACCGATGCATGTGATAAGTTGTTCCTTCAGGGGCGTTTTCAAAGGTGTGTATCATGCATGCTAAAGAATAAAAGTTTGTATAATCTGCTTAAAGTGCCACTGAAGCTCCTCCCAGTGTCAGGGTGGGATGTTTTTGGCATCGACATGCATGACGATAGTATTCTGTCCCGTAAAACACGTATGCACTGAGTTATCTACCCCTCCTCTATAAAGTGTTATGCAAATTAGCCTTTAGAAGGAATTCAAGAAAGGCGTAAGTCACATATGTTGATTAGCACGTTGCATAAATTAAAAAATATATAGGGGCAGCTGACTCACCTGGTATATAAGCATTTGGTGGAGCATATATATTTGGTGGATATAGGTGGAGCATTTTCGATTACCTCATTTAGATTGCCATCACTGCAAAGCAGTAGGATTAGGGGTACACATTAATCTAGCTATGTTTATAGTATTCATTTGGGTTTCTGAAACTGTGGAGTGCTGGCCCTTTCAGCAGCTGTATTCTGCGTAGAGCAGTTTCTTGCATCTTGCAATGAGTGTTCTGCAGGGAGTTTGGAGATCAACACAACAACGGAGTAGTTCTTATGCGTAAGACAATTCATAGATGGTGAACCCGATGGCATAACGATGAAAGTGTTTAAAATCGACCACACCTGCGGAGAAGAACTGTACGATCACCTGATAACATTGCGCGGGTAAGTGCTGCTCTCCAATCAAGTCCTCAACATTCAGCAAGTTGTTATCGGAAACATTGCAATTAGCAAGACGAAGCCTGCATAGGATCCTGAATAATTACCTTCACTTCCACCCACACAAGATTCAAATGATTCAGCACCTGAAGGAGAGAGACAATGCCTTAAGAGTACAGGTCTGTAACGCACTGTTTACCAGGATTAATGCCGATCCTGGATTCGTAAAAACACAGCGGGAGTTCTTTATCGGTAACATATTTTAACGTTTTGGAGATATTCCTTGGCCGGCATGGACTCCAGACTTGACTGCTCCAGATTACTCCTTCAGGGACTACCTAAAAGATAGTGTTTGCTACCAATTGGAGAGGGTTGACTTGATGAAGGCAAGAATCAGGCACAAAATTGCATACATTACTCCTGAGCTCATCGAACGTGTTCTACGAAGCTTTGTAGACCGTCTGACGTAATGTGTTGCAAAGGAAGGAGGGTATTTGAAAAACATTTTCCACAAACAACATGTAAAATGTAAATCAAAATGTGTGCATTCTGCTGCTAAAATGAAGATATACATGTATTTCACCTCAAGTGCTTCAATCTTCCTTTAAAATTAGGTAATCAAAAATGCTTCACTCTGTATATATGCTGTCGAGTTTGGTACTTCACTCGTGCCATAGGCATATAGCAAAGAAAATAATAATCCCTCTAAATAGAGGAGTGGTTCATATACAAATTAACGGTCTCCGCATGCCTGAGGTGTTTTGATGATGTTGAAGCATGAAGCTAACATTATAATGGCGTCTGAATACGCTAAGATTTATAAACCGTTCACAATTACCACAATAAACGAATAACTGCATAGTGCACAATGACATTTGCCTCTCCCATAGACAACAGCAACAAAGGTACAGTTACCCTACAGTACAAACGACCAGGTTTGTGTCTAATAATTACTGTTTCCTTTATAATAGAATTAATTATTTAATGCCGACTATTAACATAAACTTGACGTAGCTGAACATCCCATTAAATTCATTAATTCTATAATTTATTCCATGTTTGGTTTTCCAGAAGGCATATCATGGTTGATTGGATGCAAAAAGCATAGGACTTCTTCAAGCGTGAAAGCGAAATTACAGGTAATTTCTATTCAGTCCGTTAGAGCCCACGTCACATTTCCTCTATGTGACAAATATAATGGCTTAGTATGCTGATGAAAATAGCAACTATGATAAATCGCGGAAAGCGTGCTGTATATGTAATGACAACTGGAGTATGACACAATATGTCACGGGAGCGATGTGCCATTTGCTAAGTGGTCTACCCCAATACGCTTTCCGTCCTTGTCAACGTACAGTAATATATCGATTAACTAAAGAGGGAATGACGTATGTTTAGTGAAGGGAAAACCAGTATTTCTCATTCATTTACTCGTAAAAGCCCTTGCGATGTTTAGATACAGATCTGGCAGGTTTATAAGTCTTCTTGTGTAATTAAAACAGTAAGCCCACTTCAAATCCTAAGTTTATTTAGTTTTAGATAAATCACAAGCGTGGAGGTATATTCATTTAATTTTAAATTTAAGTCTGTTGAAGTAAAATAAAAAGGAGATTTAACGTCAAAGTGTGCCTGTTTGACAGAGCATCTGTATTAATGTTTCTTTTTGAGGTTCCCAAATTTCGCAGTTGTATGAAGAGCAGTCTCAACTGCTAAAAGCTTTGATCAGATTTCTTTGAAGTAGAGGTATAAACAATAACGCAAAAGAACTTGTGGTAAAGCAATACTAGAGGGTGTTCTTACTTATGGAGCAGAGAATTGAAAAACAAACCTCATGATAGAGAAAATTGGAGGCCACAAAATGGAACACCCGTAAGATGGACGAACATTATAGCAACCCAATAAATAAACAACAAATCCGTACAATTGGAAGACGTAGTAATTGCGGACAGAATGGAAACAGCATCTCATGAGCGAAGTACCGTCAGATACAGCTGCGTTGAATTTTGGAGCAAAAATGGTATAATATATGATATGATAATATATAATCATAAAAGCGTAGAAATAAGGATAAAGGTTAAATACGTTTTGTATTTTGTTCCTTTAATACACCTATGTATTTGGGTGCTACGCTACGTTTTCTTAGTGTCGGTTTCCTCACTTCCTTTCGATGGCCGCAACGACCTTCATCTCCATGTCGCTGAAGAAAACTCCCATAAAATGTTGTAGCCGTCACCCAGTTTAACAGCTTTTATTGGTTTAGCCTTTCCTTATGTATCAATCATAGAGAAACACAATCACGGAAGTGGTATCTAAACTACACCTTCATTTCACATCGATTATTACATGGTTCATTTTTTAGGCCAATCACATACAGAACTGATAACGGTTAATGCAATCAAAGATTGTTTACTTGAACATCAAAATTTTATGGAGGAGAAATCACTAATGCAATCTAGGGGAATGGGCCACTTTTTATGCAATAAATGTATATCACGAATCTAAAGTTAGTTATGATAAAAACGGGCTTCTAAACCTGGAGGATCGATTAACAGCTGTTGACCATCTATATGCAAAGCGCTGACTTGACCTTGTGCAGCGCAAAAAGTTCGTTCAATCTTGTCTGCTTGCAGAAGTAGACTAGTAGTTAATCCGGAGGGATTACATTTCACTCTTAATTATTCCCAAAATATACCCACTTAAACGAAATTAAATTAGAAATTTTTAAATTAATTTCAAACCGTGTTGTACCATGCTGATAATATAACGTACTTAAACTACAATCAACTGTTTATAGGCCAGTTTTGCCTTAGCGCTTTAAGAAAGCAAATAGTTGTAGCTCTCCTTAGTTAAAGTAGGCTGTGGATGCGAGTACAGACTAGTAGGGTTTAATTGGGTTTCTGTAACCCACAGAAGTAGTTTTTGCTACAAAGCAACATTGTGCATACGAATCTCAATGTTTCAATCGCTCTGAGTCGCTTAGTCTTTTCGAATCTCTGGTGCAAAAGATTCGGCATACCACCCGTACGTAGATACTGAATGGAGTTGAAACTAGTTATCGTAGAGGCGAAGTAACCGGGCGTCGTCGCCTTTGCAAAGGATCACTAGTCAAAACGATCTCCAAAGGCAAGTGTAAGGTCAGTTGGTGCGTTATCCGGTTGAGATTCCATTTATCAGGTATATTCAAGAACTCGACTTGAGGGGAGGTTTTAATAACTGTTATAAATGAGTGTGTATCACGTAAATGTATGTTTAGATAAATGTTGCCTTAAAGCCTTAGTCTCTTATTGGGATTACTCGAACTTCCGCATACCAAATAACGAAACGTTTTGCAGAAATGGATGTGGCCTGGTCCTCCGATCCAGACTGTCCGTGTATACCTCCATCATACATGAAAATCATTCGGCGATAGAATTGCATGTTACCGGCGCGGCGGATCCCCTGGGAACCGACACTCTCGTTGGGTCATGTCATATGAAAACCCCGTGGAGAATGAATACATTAGCGATAGGATTTTCCCTAAGGGCTGTCTGCTGTTTCCAAAAAAGATTCCCTCTGCGGCAGAAAGTCTGAATCAAATGCAACGTCCACCGCTGTCGCTCAGGTATTGTTTGCTTGTCAACTGGCAGAGCCCTTGGGAAAAACTGAATTTTTTTTCTCCATCCAACGCTAGGCATCCGCGGACTCCCAGCTCATTTTTGGCATTATTCATTCTCTGCGCTTTGAAGACAGTGGCAGTCGGCAAAGGTTGTTATAGAAAAAGAAAAAGAAAGTATAAAGGTAACTGCGTGATCTTTTCCCTACGTGTAAGGGAAGGAAAACATTGGACTCAACTAAAATGTCAGGGTGGGTCACGGAAGATACCTCTGTGGAAAACGTCATGATCCCATTCTTAGCTTACATTATGCGTATTGCTTTTTTGCCGACACAAAATTCTATGCTTTTAGCTCAAATATAAGGAATTTCTTAAAAATACTTTTGTTAAATGAATAAAAGTACAGTTAACGTAAAGGGAGAACAACAAATGTTCTATTTGTATATAATTCTATATTTGTATTAAATAAGAAATACGCCATGCTTGAGTTCTGCCTATCTACGATTACATTACAAAGCTATAAATTTTAGGCCTTACAATTGCACAAGATAATGTTTTGTAGATAAATTTATGAATGTCTGGTGAACGATTTAGAGTAATCTAATTGGATTGTATTAATACTGTCAAGTGTTGGACTATAAAGATAAATTGGACTAAGATTAATCAGGATTAGTTAAAGTTTCGGCATCACTTAAATAACTTCTAAGCGTATAGTTCACTCAAATGAAATTCGTTGCGACGATATTCATATAATGGATTATTTATGTTTTCCACCTATGTCTTAATCTAAAGCGACAAATCCTCTGATTCAAATAGAATAACTAACATAGTTTTACACTTTACAAGAATACACATAAAAGTTGTCTTAAAGTGTGAATACTAACATATTTCTGTTATTATTTTTGGTATATGGAATAAAATAATCCAATAATTCACGTGACTTTCTCTACACACTCTTCTGCAAACTAATCTCGCATAATCTTATGCTTTTATCTTCTTGTTAAACCAAGTTAAACTTTTTACGAAAATGATTTTCTTATATAAATTTTGTTATAGGTAAAAGATGAGAATACATTAGGCTGAAGTGATTGTCGGGTTTTAAAAAGGCACGTCGTGAGGTAATGACTGAAATTGTTTAAAAATGGACGACAAAAGAATCTTTGAAATGGTTAAAGCCAATGAAAATGTTGACAATCTGTGGTTTACAAGTTGTAGAACATTATGCAAAATTAATTCAGAATGAAGAGAACTTCAAAGGTTATTCGCAGAAAACTTGAACTATACATATTATTTAAAAGCACATATGAGATTTGTTTCAGAAAATTTCGGCATAGAAAATAAAAAGGCCACTACTGTAACTTTGGCAATGGTATCAAGTAAAACCAAAATTCTGTGGCAAAATACTTGAAAGCTGCAAGCAACAGCCTTCTAGCATGAAATTATTGCAGCAACCTTCATAGAAAGGCCCTGTAGTTTCATGAATTAATAATGGAGCACATCAACTCTAATCAGCTTTATACATTGTAATCTCGCATGATGCTATATTCTGCTTATCGCTGATTTCTCAATAAACACAACCGTCGATACCGCTCAGACATAATCGATAATAATGCAGGAGAATCGCACGCAGCATTCACAAAATACTACTGTTTGGATTTTATGTCATTGTTCTTTACTAATTTAAGGGAACCCACAAATTTGTTTTCACATCTAGTCAACGAAATAATTATTTTTCCCAAGAAGATGAAGCTTCAGCTCACTCTAGAGGAATGCTCGTCATAATTTACACCAAGGTTTTTCATAACGTTGGAATTAGTTAGGAAAGCTCACACCATAGAGTGAGTGATCCCTAGATCCCCAGATTTGCATTTGGAGTTATACGGGTATCTAGAAAGACTCGACAAGCTATGAAACTCGGGTATACATGACGCAAGACATTGCTAAAGTCACGTCAAATTATTCTTTCAGCGATTTATCAGATCGATTGGCACATTGTGAAGCAATTGAAGGCTGTCAGGTTGAATACAACATTTAAGCACTTAGAGAGAGTTTCTTTTTAGCCAAGGACTGTTGTGTTATTCCGTATTTAGCACTTGAACTTTCAATTAATCCTGTCTTAACATAATTTAATATCGCAACACTCACATGGCCTCTTGACCGCTAGCATCTAGTTTGAAAGCATTAAATGCAGAGTATTTTACAGTAATTTTCTAATCCTAAAAATCTTTATTGATGTACACTGTTCACTCTACAAGAGACTAAATAATCGCATATGCCAGTATTTATAATGCCTCCTGGAAGAAGTGCCGTATCTTATTCATAAATAAGGAGGAAATACCTCGAATTGGTCGTAAGTGTGTATCCTTTTCCTCTCCTTTCATGAATCCTTGAAGTTAACTTCGCTCAGTAAATCAGATATACACATTGCTTTTTTCGAATGTGCCCTATCGGTACAATCTAACACAATATTATTAGCTCAAGCCTTCTTTCTGTGTTTGTGATTATTACACAAGCTTACTGTATTCCAAATAGAACTTTCATTTCATTTCATTTAAGTCTATAGATTTAGTATCCTCTTGTGGTTCTGTCGTATCTCCTGTTTTGTTATTGTTTCCATTATAACAAACAGCAGCCCAGCATTTGGTTATTTTGAAATCGATGCCAACTTTGCAGAAGCTTTTATAATAGATGAACGCGCGATTCTTCATTGCTTGAACTAGCCTTTGCACTCTTCATGGATTAACCGTGAAAGTGATGAAATGTTATATATTTGGCTTGTAACATTCTGACCTAGCGTTAATTTAAAACTGTGTACCTATTTCACTTTCACGCTGTGTAATGCTAGCGGTGGTACAAAGTTTCTTCCGTTGTGTAATGGCTGCAAATAATGAGGATAATGGCTCAGCTTTTTGGTCACAAATCGCTAGAATTTTCCAGAACCTCGGCTCACAATGACGATGTATGTTAGGAAGGCACGATACGTTATCGACTTCCACATTGTCAAACAATAATTATTATCCCAGATATAAACAGTGCAGGCCAGGCAGTTTCAGCTGTCTTGGGTCATTAGGACGTGAAACATACGGGGACGTTCACATTTGTATGGCTGACGGTAATATGTGTTTTAAACCGTCGAATGCGGCTCTCAGATAAGGGTGCAATTGGTTCATAAAGGAGGAAGATGAAGAAGCTATAGTCATTAAAACTAATAAAATTGGCGCTCTGTGTAGTAGGCACTGGCCACTCAAGATATTCCCATGTAGGAATGAAGTAGGTTACTTACAGTAAGAGCGAATGGCAGCATTCTAAATGCTCTATTACTTGAGTCCTCAGCAGGAGCAGTAAGTAAGGGAAGAGTTTAACGTTTGAAGGTGACAAGTCATTTAGTTGGTAGTGAGTGCTCATGGCCGATAATTCACAGACTCGAAGGATTAGGGTATGCTACGTTTACAGGGCAATACTTTGCAACGAAGTCCAGTACAGTGGTTTGTGTAAAGTCATAAACTGTTAATGATACAATTCCATTTTATAGTCTAAAAGCGCACAACCACTACTATCTGTTAATCCAGGACAGCTGTAATAATGCGTTCTTACTTAAACTTCATATTACTGTGCTTTTCCCCCCTTAGAAAATGATATTAAGAGGAACCTGCAGAAAGTAAAGAACAATGGCACATCACACTCGGAACGTTTCCTCCACCAACAGAATTGCATGCACGGTAGTTAGCTCCTTACTCCACCTTAGTGAGAGTTGAGTTTCGTTACTGTGAGGTCATGCTTGTCTGTTCTACAATATCCAAATGGTGGCTCCAATTGAAAATCTCGCGTAGTGCGTAGTATGATTTATTTTTTTGAATACATAAAATGTTTACCTATAAATTTGTGTTGGCCAAATAATGCAAGTGTATGGCAATAATGTAATGAACGAGTTTTCAGTGAGGAAATTGTGCATATTGTTTAACCAAGGAAGAATCAGTGTGTACGATGAAGACCGGTGTGGGAGAACATCACTCATTATGGATGGGTTGAAATATAATATTGGTAAAAGAATTCAGGATATTCACTTGTTTCCGAAACTAAAGGACTTTATGGGTAGAAAAGAGTTTCCAAACACTGAAGACTTCAAAGAGACCGTGACAGTCTTCGGCATTGAAAAACTGGTACCACGTCACAAGAAATGCCGGCAATGGCGATTACATTGGGATATAGAGTAATGCACTGTATCCTTGCAAATAAAGTTTTGCGTTGCTTTTCGTTATTATTTAGTTATGCCAAATTGTTCTTTGCTTGATGGATGTCTCATAAAAAGCACAAAAATTTCAATGTTCTCCATAGGAATGCACTCGACAACATTATGTTTGAAATAGAGATGTACTTTGTCATATACATTAACGTTTAAAACACACGACTGTATTGTGTGACGTTGCTAATGGGTGTCATAGTTGGTATATGAGTACACGAGAGTTAGTTGAATTGAGCGGACAGTTTGTGTACTTGACCTACATAGGTCTACTGTGCCTACTATCTCTCAGAAGAAAGCGATGAAGTAAAGGAACCACACAGGAGGCTTCAGGCCGTAGGCAGATAGACCACAGAGACGCGTGGCGTTTCGGAACTCACAGATCCGTCCCACTTCTGGAGCCGCCGAGAGAGGGTGATTGACGACCCACCCGATGAGCAGCACTCTGGTGCCCACATGGGAACATTCTTGCCAGTGAGGATGCATCCGTGTCATCTGCCCGGCGCCACCATACACCAAGGAACCCAGAAGTACACTCAAAAGATGAGAAGGAAGTAGAATGAAAGGGAAATGACAGGAAATAAATCGTGGCAGGGAAGAAAACACCCCAGTATTCGCCTGTCGAGCCAGGGTAAACCAGAAAAACCCATGAGCCAGGGTGGGCGGTCGCCGAGAATCGAGCCCGGGACCTTCCGAATGCGGGCCACAGACGTTGTCGTATGAGCCATCCTGTTCGGTTAATGGGTGTCATAGAATATAATTAACAATTTCATAGCAATGAGGGTTGCAACACCAATAATAATGGAGCTTTAGTTCCTGTAACTCGTCTGCATTGTCTCCTTAGAGTCCGTATAAGTAAACTATGCTGTGACAAGTCCATTGTCATATCATCTTGAAAATATCAGAAGCTATGGCTTCAGTACATTTTCCAGTACGACCGTATCAAGTTCAAATTCAGATACGTATAAGGGATCTCGTGTATTGCAAACATAACACGAAAGCTTCGCTATTCAATAGTATAACTTTTAGTGGCCTTCAGTGATGTGTTACATTCACATCACTTTCTCTACCCTCTAGCGCTCATTAGTGGTTATATAGATTATATATTCTTTCGAAAGTTTAATTTCCTATCCTGTTCATTTTAAGCGAGGTAAGACATTCCAAAATAGCTGCATTACATATTTTATTATAGATATACAGGGACCAGTGCGTTGTACCTGCCAGCGCAAGATCTCGTCAGTTGAGCGCCCTCACCTTATAGTTCCTTCCCGGAAGTGGCCTAGGCACCAAATACTTCCTACACAGATAAATCCTTCTGAACCATTATTTATACAGTTAAACAAGCTACTGGAAGTTTCAGAAAAATTATTAAAATAAAAGTTAGATAGAAATCTCAAACGTTTAATCTTATTAAGCCACCTACCACTAAACCTATATGGTCTTCCTTCATATTATGCTTTAATCTTTTGATAAAACACTTATGTTTATTTGTAACTTATATATCCACGGACCAGTGTTACGGATTGTATTTCGTGCGCTATGCGGTGTTTTAAATTTGCTATCACTGTAAATGTATTTTAGAAAGAGTGTAACACCAAATATTTCGTGCTGGGCCCATTAGATATTTTTGTTTTTTTTACGACGTAGAAGCGTGCACACTCTTTGAAGAAAAATAAAGTAGTGGCTGATTCACATGAAAAGGTGAGGAATTAAAAGCAAGGTTTAAAACTACAACTTTAACAAATACAGCTTGTGTTTCTTGTACTGTATGTCTGAAATATACTTTAAAAATCATTAGCACATTAAAAGAACTTTAAAATTAAATTCACATTTAGTATACATTCCAAAGCCTTTATTCTTACAAAAACTGATTCGTGAATTCAACTTTACAGATTGCTTTAAATGAACAACACGCTCTATTCCCAAATGAGGTAATCCACACGCACAGAATTTACGAAATTTAGAATACTACTTGCAAACAAGATAAAGAATTTCTAAAAAGCCGAAAGACGTGTGAAAGCAACGGCTCCCCAATGCCAAGCTAAAGCTTTGTTCCTCATCGCTTGTAGATTCTCCACTCTTCTCCGATTCTTCGTGCTCGATACATCATGGCCGGGACATGCCACCTCGTACAGCACCAGCGCCAGCGCTGAGCAGCGAGTAACCATCCCGCCATCTACGGTATGTGGAACATAGCTCCTTCCGAATGGTAAGGCAGACGAATAAAGCTGGGTTGCATTGTCTCTTCAGGAAGCGAAAGAATCTAGTGATGTCAATAAAGCAGGTGACACTGAACTTAACCACCGCTCAGCCTGAGGAAACGAAAAGGAATGCGATAGGAGAACCATTCACTGCTCCTTCATAAAGAAATAAAAAATTATGAGACAATTTTTCTTATCTTTGTTTTGTCTCATAAAGATCATAAAAAATATGCTTAATAAAGAGAGAAACTTAATTTCTTGAGATGAAACAATTGGCCAGATAGCTCTGTTAACCAGCGTCCATATTTGCGGGTTGTAAAAGCATTTGGATAGTGAGAAATAGATTATGGTTATTTCATATTTAGTGCTAAAACATTTACGTTGATTTGCAATGTTCAGAACCAAGAAATATTTGCATACGCTCACAAATAATGTCTCTAAGTTCCACGGTGTATTTCCATAAACAGATTATGGGCTTTCTTTGCGAGACTGTACTTTCAAATAGGATGTAAGGCAAATTGTAAATTTGATTTCAGTTAGGCATAGCTTTAACTTTCGTGGACGTTATTTCATTATTAAAATGCATTTACAGTTTCCTATTAATAAATATTCGAATTCATGTGGTAGAGCAGCTATGACATTGGGAGATGATTCACCATTCCGATATCATAGTAGTTACTTTTCATATTCTGGGAGCCGAGGTAGCTGAGAGTCCCGGGTTCGATTCCGCATTTGAGGTGGCTATTTTAAGTCGGCCCTATCCACGCCTTCGCGTCTGACTTTGCTCATATGAACTATCCCCAAGACCCAACCTGGTTTGGAGTCTACGGTAAATGCTGTAGGTTCTCTCATTCCTCCGTTATCCTCATTCTCTAGTTCCCAGGGTCGCGGGTTCAAACCCGGCTGAGCGATGAATTTTATTTCGGGCGTAAAAATCCTTAGCATAGCTTTCTTCGGAAGGGAAGTAAAGCCGGTGGTCCCATGTCGCAGATTTACGGCACATAAAACAAGCTCAAACTTGATAGAGGCCTCTGAGCAAAATTTCCGGTCTTTCACACTCAATATAGAATGGGACGCAAGAACCATAGTAGTTAAAGAGCGTTCATAAATGAAACTAATTATCTTCATCACCCTGCTTTCGGAGCAACGGATTCCACTCTCTGGATTTGTCCACCTTGGAAATGGGTCCAGTAATCGCTTGGTAGAATGAGGTAATCCCCCGAAGGTAATGGGAGCGTTAGAAATGACGACTTTTCATATTTTGTAGGTCCGAGAAGTTGTATATGTGGAGCTGGAGCTGCTATGAAGCTTTCTTAATATTCATTATGTTTTTCTTCGAACACTTATTGGAGATTCTTCATTTTATCAGTGAGTTAAGATGTTCGAGTTGTTTAGTACTTTTTGCACCAGTTTAAAACAACTTTTCTGTTTAAGATGGATCACTAAAATATTAATTAAATAAATGCTGGGAAGCTACAGCCCGCGAAGGACCTGGATCTACCAACCTGACTGACGACCTCACGCCCATGTAGCACGGCAGAGATGGGAGATCATCCAACCGATACAGAGAGGTGATGTGTCCAGCATCACGCATACCCTAGCCAGAAATTGGCCTACAAGGCCAGGACCGCTGCCTATCGCAGCTCCTCGCTATCCTCAGATGCTGAGTGGGCACCGGTGCTATACCCGGCACGTAAAATCGTACAATAATAACGCACTCATTATCTGCATGTTTAAAGCCGCGCGATGGTGTGGCAGTTTGAAGCAGTATTTATGATGCCGCGATGGTGCAACAATTTTAAAGCAGTATACTTTACCTGCTTCTGAAGTTATCTCCTAGCTCATCCTGCTGTCTCGTGCACTAGTTGCTCCAGTGGTAGATGTATGAGAACGTTTTCAGGGTATGCGTGAGTGTAGTGTAAAGGATAACACCAGTTTAAATTGACTAAGAAATCTAATGTGATCTAATACTTGAGCTATTCAAGCGAGTTACCGACCGTTTGAAGATAAGAATAAATTTGGTTATGAATCGTAGCACTGAAAATAGTAACAACTGAATTAGTATATCTGCTAACTTCTGTGCTATCAATTTTACGGTTTGAAATAACTGTTTCCGTAATAAAGGAAACTTGAATCGCAACTTGCCGTGAGTCACTAAAATGCTTAGACAAAACTCCTCGCGATGGCTGTTAAATCTTGCTCACACAAGCGCGTCACTGAGCGCTTAAAATAAGACGCAAATTGTCACAAGTATTCAGGATGACAAATGTATCCACGAACGAATGTGTGTCTGGTTTAGATTGTAGGACTTTATATTAATTCGAACTCCAACTAACAAGGACTCCTCCCACCAAAGTTACTTCATACGCGGGCCAATCTCTAAACTATTAGGCATGCGTCTCTGAACTGTTACTGCAGGATCTCGCTAAACTATCAGAAATAACTTTCACTCCTCTGTTTCAGAATTCTGCTTACGTGAACGTTCAAACGTATTGAACCTAACTCTAAACTGCCTTCCGAGAATCTTTAAGCTAATGCATATTGCTTCTCGATTTTGACAATGACTTTTGTTAACATGACCTGCTAATTACCTTCTTCTTTCCGGACAAATCTTTTAACTCAAGCTTGTTAGTTACACATTGATTTAGTGTATGAAAATTGTTTCTCTATCTTTCTATTATTCATTTTTTTAATACTTTATATCTTTCCGTTAATAACTAGGTAGCAACCCTCATGGGTAAATGTATATTAGAACATGTATAAATACTTTTAGTACGCTTCCTCATGAAGATACACCTTTACAGTACCTCCTAAAACATCAGCGATTATCCATAACATCACAGGTCGTTTGTGGCGATCAAAATTATCTTAATAAAATCCTACTTACGTTTTCAATATCTACATAATTGGCCCACTATGATACCCTTGCCAATAAAAGCAATGATGTATTTCTTATAGCAAAGATGTAACTTCGGCATTCCAGGTTGCCGTGGTATATTGGGAGAAGATGAAACCAATTGTAATATCCTTTTCTTTAAGCAACGAAGATGCAAAAGCCTTTATTAAATATAGGTTAATTAAGATTTTAATATACAATCACTTAGCATACTGTGCTTGTAATAGACTACATCAGAGTTGCTCACTTCTCTCACAGGTGGGAATGCTGGCTGTCTCAATTATCCGTTCAACACGCCAGGTAATAAAAAATTAAACTAAGGGAGAGAAGCTAACTTCTCGCAACATATGAAGATGCTCTCGCTTACGTCACTATGGACAGAGAATTATTTAATAATTTATTTACTACAGTTTATAATGTTAAGATTGCATAAAATGTAATATATAGCTCATGGATAATCTTAATGACACTCGTAAAAACTGTTGCATGTCCATTCGTGCCATAATCAAAATCATCCACTGTTAAATAAATTACTATTATGCAGTGTTCGACGTTCCAACCCAAACACTCCTTTTATCGAGAACTGCGTTCAGTGGAATACGACCACATGCTTCTCAGTCTATTTTGTTGTTATTTACTGAAGTATAATATGGTTTCACGCCCATGTAACCTGAAAAACAGTAATTTCATGTTATAACCTAAAAGCTGTGGAAGCAATAATAGCTTTGAGCCCAAAGTACAGTTTTCCCAAACGAGGTTGAATGTGTTATACAAGAACTTAATTAAATTAGGACAGTTTTCAGGTGTTACTGAGGCCTTTGATCCCAGACATATTGCCACTAATTATTCACCGGGAAAATGGTGAAAAACTGGTCTGTAAAAATACCCCTTTGCATTTTCAAGTAAACAGCAAACAACAACTAATTGCACAATTTAACCAGAAAAATTGTATATACTGTATTTGTTCATAAGCTTTGTAGTTATCCCTTTCACTTACAATAGTTAAAAAGGTATTTTCCGTTCTTAATAGTTACCTTCACAAAAAGGCAAATATATCTTTCTCTATAGTAACCTTATTTACCTAAATTGTTCCAATTTTTATTTTATCTTGAATTTGCACAACGCTGATTGAATTAAAAATACGTTTACTTTTCTTCTTACTACAGCTTTGATGTGGAGGAACTTTTTCAGCAAACAAGCTTATACCAATCAGACCGATTTTTACTCTTGCAGTAGCACTTTTACTTTCAATTAAGCGAGTAAGGAAAAGTGAAACGTTAATGGGTCGTTATTTTAAAGGGAGCAGACATTAATGAAATTAAAACAGCTTTCAACCATTCAATAGAGTAAATGAATCGTTATTTTAATGTTCATTAAGGAAATAAAGATGCTTGGTGGAGCATAAAGGAAGGAATGACATTTCTGGAGGTCGTTATCTCCTTCGCTATTGCTACTCTTTAGTAAGCCTGGCATTTTTTACTCGATCTACGGTATACCTTTCTGCAAGGAATGTATACACATTTTAAACTTTTATAAATAAACGATCACGTTACCTCATATTTGCACCGTATAAAAATCGTCTTCCTCCTCGTTTCCAGTATTAGACCCTTCGACCTGTTGTGGTCTCGTTAACACCTTTCCTAGATCTTCTTACGCGTCTTCTGATTAAAAGTTGTTAACTCAAGGTCATTAATAGAATATCTTTCGTTCATGTAGATATTCTTTCCGGCTCTTTTTGAAGCAAATATGTATTTTCTTTTTTCTTTTCACTATAAAATGCTCAGTTCTTCTCTTATTAAGAATTTAATATTCTACAGCTTTTGCATATATACATTGAGAACTATTTCAAATCTCATATCTGCTGTTGAATTAGTTTTCAGATGTTCTATACGTTTTCAAATAAGTGCTGGCACTGATTTTTTTTTTTTTTTTTTTTTTTTTGCATCTCGCCCAAACATTCGACACCTATATTTCAGCGTAAATGCATTTTTGAGGCCCCCTGAATAAACAAACAAAAAGAGCAGTTATAGAAGAAGGTTGTGTGCGTGTGTGTGTGTCTGTGAACAGCATAACTCAAAAACGAAAAGTTGGATAAACATCAAACTTGGTATTTAGCCTCTTGAAGGTGCGAAACGAAGATTTTCAAGAAAATCCCCCAAACACAAACTACCCTCTGCATGGAACATTTTTCGAAATATGTGATTTTCTAAAAATAAAAATATCTGTAACAATTTTTATTAAAATAACATGTATTAAATATATTTACATAACAAACAAAATGCATATCTTTAATTTTCTGGGATTAGTCTATGAATTCTGCTTCATTCAGCAGAAATGTTATATAATCTTGTAAAACTAGTAAACGTTAAGCGATAGACGAAAACGTACTTTACAGGGAATGTAGATATCTTTAAAACACACAATTTATTCCCAATAACTTTTTATGTAGCATCAGTCTTTTCTGACATATCCCTTATTAATGGTTCGAATTGTTAATTTCTTGCTCATTCTTAATCCTTTCAACATTCAGTTGTATCTCGCGATTGCATGGAAACAGTATGTAATTTTAAGGAAACGTATAGCGTTCAATTCTTAAAAATCTGATGTGTTACACTCACATGACTTTCTCTACTCTTGTACAGAATATTTTTACAAACGCTTATTCTCCGTCTACTTCATGTTAATCGAGATAAACATTTGCAGACTCTATCTTATTGGTAAGTTTCTTCTAGGTGTAAGGGGAATATGGTAGGCTTTAAGCGATAGTCAAATCTTTTAAGAGCTGGTTGCTATGTGGAGCATTGCATTCTCTTTGCATGTCCAGGACATAAAAAATGTTTAACACACTGCCTAAATCCCTCGGTATGATCCCTTGTAATGCAAAATTATTCGTCACTGCATTGCAGATTACTTTTACATCATCAATTACAATATCCTGCAGCCAAACATCATCAGCGCACAAGTAAGGTGGATATGGCATAACACCATCATAATTTGAAATTGATTTTAAGTGCAAATCATTGCCTAAATGAAGAATTTTATCAATTAATTCAGAACTCCAAGCATCAATATTTATTACAGTTGAAAAACAACGCCATCACCGAGTTGCTTGTGCACTGTGCGTTTTCAACCTCACCAAATATGTCGTTTTTTGGCTCAAGGTACCAGCAATCACTTTGGCTGCTTTCACGGAAAACAACTCCTTAACATTAAAATTAAAACTGCTTCGTTTCTTACTCGGCAGCATGATAAAAGTCTTAAAACATAAACCAAAGAACAAAGAACAGAATCCAAAACAGAAACACCTGAAAATGGTACTATAACAAATAATATATGAATGAATAAAATGAAACAGCCCTTAAACCGTGGAAATAAAAAATATAAACTGAAATAGGAACATTTAAAATGCTACTATAACGAACAATAAGACATGAATTAATAAAATGAAACGATCTTACGAAATTGGTACAAATCAACATTGCTTAGAAGCAAAAGCCACTAGAAGATTCACAAAAATCATAGCAGTACGTTTATTTCTCAGTATAAAAAATATTTGATTATCGCTTAAGGTTTACTATGTTCCGCTTGTTTTGTATTTCCAAGGCCAATATAGAAATACAGTAGTCTTTAAGCATAGACATCTCTTAATAGCTGGTTGCTATGTGCAGCACCATTCTCTCTGCCACAGATTAATACTCTTTGCATATCAAGGCAAAAAAAAATGAATAACGAATTCCCATTTAAGTAGAAGTATAAGTATTGGAAAATTTAAGGGAATAACAAGAAATATCTCGAAAATGCGTCACTCAACAACAAAAATGCATATGACATAAATTGTGTATTTTAACGCGATCTACATTTGTGTGTAGTCAAATTTTGTCTAGCTTTTGTGGTTTACCAGTTATACAAAAGTCGTTCACAATGGAGAATACTTTTGGAGACATTCCCAGAAAAGTCAAGGTATACAATTCATTTGCCATAAAAATGTCTTAAACTTATAGTATTTTATTCAAAATCGTAAGAGCCGTTTTTGTGAAAATTACAATTTTCGAAAAATGTTCCATGTAAATGGTAATCTGAGGTGGGGGGATTTTCTTGAAAATATTCGTTTCGCATCTCTGCAAGATGCTGAACCCAAGTGCCAAGTTTGTTGTTTATCCGACTGTTCGTTTCTCAGTTATGCTGTTCACAGACAGACACACACACGGACATGTTTCCAAAAGTGCTTTATATGCATTCAGTGCACTCCAAAACATGTATTTCCGGTGAAATCTTGGTATCGAATTTTTGGTTGGAATGCAATACTTCCCCTACTTACTATACATAGCAAAGAAAGTAAAAATTTAACTATCACCGTTCTCTTTGTATCTATGACGAAATGTGTAATGCAGCTATTTCTGCAAGAGTTTATTTGGATTAAACTGGAGTAGATAGGAAAATAAGCTTTAGTAAGAACGGAGTGTATAACCACTAATAAAGATAGAGGGTAGAAAAGGTCATATGACTGTATCACATCAGATTTTTTTATCTCATGGGATGTGATTTGCATGTAAATAAATGTTGTACTTGTAGCATTTAAAGAAAGATAAATAGGTTTCACATTGAGTAAATCATTTAAAATTTCATCATCTTTCCCATATCCCTTGATTGGTTGGGAAGACTCTAGTGAATATAGTGTTTATAAAGCTGGAGCTGCTCGGTGCGTTTGTTGAGAGCGTAATCGGCTTGCACAACTTTATTACAGAATCTCACCTCCAGAAAGTCTCCACTCTTATATCGAAGCTTTCGTAAATCTTTCTTACAATATACTTATAAATAATATCTCTTGCTAAAAGTAAAACGAAAATTTCCAACATCGCAAAAAGATCAGTGATTACACATAGCGCACATCCTGTGCCAGGACAAAAAGTCACAATAGTTCATAAGTAGGTTCAGCAGAAATGAGTACCTTACGAGCCATACTGGGAAAACCCAGATTCGAGAGTGATAAATGAAAATTTGAGACGAAAATGCAATATTATAACTTTACTGCCTTCCGATGAATGCCGCGTCATGTTTGATAAAATTGCCGACGTTTCGGCCTTCATGTTGAAAGATTCTTCTGGGCACTGGTACTGGCAAGTCAAGTTATTATGGTTAACGGTCGTGGAAACCTACAATTTTATTTAATGCAATAATGTATTAGTAAACATATTTTAAAGAAAGAGAGTGGAATGCTGACATAGACAGAGCAGGCAGCACCAGGCTCTTCAAGACAACTCAAGGGGCACTCCCAAGAGGGAAAGGAATTTGGGGTGACCAAAAAAGCTATGGAAGGAGAAATAATATTTGTATCCTCTACTGAGTCATCCCATGTATGATGATTACGGTTCGGAAGTTTGGAACCTTGGGTGCCTAAGCGACCGGTATTCAAGTCAACAAACACGTACCAAAATAGAAGAACTGTTAAGGAGTAATCGCTGTGCTGGCTTTATTTATGTTACACCTGTAGCTCCAGTTGACGCAAGGTGCACCGGGTCCCAACTTACGACCTTAGTGGTGACAAGCAGGCCACGGGTCTATGCAAGAGCAGCCAAACAGCGACAAGGAAGGGACATAAAGGTTACCATCTGGAAAACAGAACAATTCAAATAATATATTATCTTTGTTTACGACACAACAGTTTAAAGCGTAAGTGACAGGAATGTTAATTTTATAGCAATTTAGGAGCACTACTTGCATCATAAAATGTATGCAGCGTCTTTCTCCCCTTTTAGCCTGTTGGAAAGCATTTCGAATTTTCCCTCTAGCTGGTATTAATATTTGAATACTGTACTGTAAATTTAAAACGTTTTACCTTAATAGTTAAAAACTCATACTGAATATAAAAGAATCCTGATTACCAAATAGGTTCTTCCCATATGCGTTGGTATATTACAGCCGTTCCCAGAAATCCTATACATTATTCCGAATATTTGTAACAGAGACACATTTTGGAGCTATAACATTCGATGCTCACTTCGTGGTCTACGGGTTGTGTGTGTTTTCTAATCCGTAGGACCACAATCTTCGTTTGGGTGTTCTAGTGACTATGTGTGTTTGTTTTCTAATCCGTAGGACCAAACTCTTCGTTTGGGTGTTCTAGTGACTATTTGTGTTTGTTTTCTAATCCGTAGGACCAAACTCTTCGTTTGGGTGTTCTAGTGACTACGTGTGTGTGTTTTCTAATCCGTAGGACCACAATCTTCGTTTGGGTGTTCTAGTGACTACGTGTGTTTGTTTTCTAATCTGTAGGACCACAATCTTCGTTTGGGTGTTCTAGTGACTACGTGTGTGTGTTTTCTAATCCGTAGGACCACAATCTTCGTTTGGGTGTTCTAGTGACTACGTGTGTTTGTTTTCTAATCCGTAGGACCAAACTCTTCGTTTGGGTGTTCTAGTGACTATTTGTGTGTGTTTTCTAATCCGTAGGACCACAATCTTCGTTTGGGTGTTCTAGTGACTATGTGTGTTTGTTTTCTAATCTGTAGGACTACAATCTTCGTTTGGGTGTTCTAGTGACTACGTGTGTTTGTTTTCTAATCTGTAGGACCACATTCTTCGTTTGGGTGTTCTAGTGACTTCGTGAGTTTGTTTTCTGATCCGTAGGACCAAAACTTCGTTTGCGTGAGTTACTTGGATAGCTTTTCCGGAACTTTTCTTTATCCTTGTGAGAAAAATGAGGAGTAACTTTCAACTCGGTGGACCCGGCTCAGTATAATAGCATTATTCTATATGTTTCGATTATTTTGTATGTTTCGATCACCATGGATCACATTTTCCGCAAACCTAAATTGTTAAAATAGATGTTAGGTACCTAAAATGTAAAAGGATATCCTTCAATTCTCTTACCTCAATAGATGTTAGTCACGTTTAACACTGTCCTATTAATGTGGTACACAGTAGGATAGTAGATGAGTTATTGTTTGATGTCTTCTGAGTTTTGCACGTTTTCCTTACTAGTTGAAAAGACGTAAATACTATATTTTAATTTCATTTATTAAAATGTTTAAAACAATCATGAACTTCAAAATGTAGCAGCCAATCAAATTTTGAGGAAAACCTAAGAAATTCAACAACCTAACATCACCTAGAAAATAATGCAGCATTTTCAAGGCGTTACCTCAGTTGCTAGTAAAAGGCCAAAACTTTTAAACTCACAACGGCTAACTGTTGTTAGGATTATTTAAATATATAAATATGGGTCTGTATGAATAAAATGTAGGCGTATCAGAGTTGCAGTGAAATTATATAATAACTGAGAAACCATTGTTTGTTAGGAGATATAAAATACCAATTTTAGCCCCCTCCCCTCCAAAGAAAGACATAAGATTCGAAATAGAGGCTTATTCCGATCTTTTCTTTACTTCAGTATCCTTAGATTTATTTGGATTTCACATCAATATCTTGGAAATCTTTATGCCAATTCCATCAAAGATGTAGAGTTAATTGTTTTCTGATACTACTCTGCAATTCCGCCTGCAAATATTATTTTGAAATAATCTTAAAATCATATTTTATTCTTAAGTTGAGGGATTAGGTGCGCTCCATCTCCATTATATCCGTTATTTCATTTTTTCCTGAATGGTCAATGATCCTTCCATTTGGGTTGCATGAATTGATATTGGTAGGCTTTTTCTTTTATACTACTATAAAGTTTAACTTCCCTGTATATTCTTTGATTTATAAATGTTCAATTACCTTAGCTTCTCATTTGATCCTTTCCAGTATATACTTTTATCTTTTTTGCAAATCTCATCTCCTGCAGCATACATTTTTTTTCTATCCATAAAGTATTACCATTAAGTATGACCGGGGCCTGCATTTCCATGTAAATGTAAATTTAGCTTATTTTCTTGTTTACTTTTCTATTATCCTTTTTATCAATAATATCATGTATTATCCCAACGTTTCTATTATCGTATATGTTCGTCTCTTTTATTTATGGTCTCTGCTGAACTGATTTGTTGTAAGAAGGTTAAACACTTCCAAAAACAAAAAAAGGGGCAAAAAGAGGGAAAAATTACCCAAGACGTATTTGCCTTGTTTGATGTAGGCAAATTCCACTCCGTGTCTTACCTTGAGCTTATTAAAAACAAACAGAATGCATTAATAGGAATGGCAAACTATTGATTCAACCATAAACACAACTAAGTGTTCTCTCATAATGGGTTTTAAGTATTACAATTTACCAGACCATTCTTAGTACACAAACCCTCAGTACTCGGTACTAAGCACAGCCAAGAGACGCCCATTTGCTTATACAATTCAAGTTTTTTATCAAATTATTCTACAGCAAGTTTATTATAGGTCGCTTTTAACTCTGTATTCTGATAGTGTTTATTCCATTTTATCAATATTACATTAACATACATTTTATACCAAGTGTCAAAATAAAACACTTTTAAATTAGTTTTGGGGTACAGTTACTACTGTAACAACTATTTTAATTTTAAAGCAATATGAGATAGCGTTAATACCATCTGTACAGAAAGGATTAAATACAATAGACTTTCACTCTGTACTGCATCAGGGACAAATAAAGTTGTAGTCGGGCACAGGTGTCGTGAATTTTCTTTTTCACTCTCTTCTATAGTAAATGTAAATATAGGTTCGTAGCAATAACGGCGTGTAAATAGTGCCAACAGAGACGAGAAAGAGTATTTACAGGTTTCAGTACAATGGTATTGAGTAGTTGTGTAAATACAGGATGGAAATCTGAACTTTGCGAGGAAATATTTAGAATATTCCTTTTTAATCTACAGAAACGGCAGAATGCTAACAGGCAGTTTTATCAGACTACCCCTGACAATAGGACGTCACAAAACCAAATAAATAACCGTGATAACACTTTCTCGCAGATTTAGAGGATGCACCGCTGAAACTCCTATTTTCAAAGGTAATTCTGACAAATTGTCTTAGAATTAAAGATAAGTGTCTTACACATATACATAAGAGATTCAATGTAATTTTAACTCTACTACGTACTAGAAAGTAGGGAAGGTCTTGCATTCCACCCAAAAATTTGATTTCACCGGAAATACATTTTTTGACGCTCCCTGAATCCAAAAGAAGCATTTTTACTTTCTCTGTTCCACCCAAAATTCGATACCGAGATTTCACCGGAAATACATTCTTTGAGGCCCCCTGAGTAAAAAAAAAAAACAATTTTTAGAAAAATGTTGGTGTATACCTTTCTGAACAGCATAACTGAAAAACTAAAAGTCTGATAAATACCAAAGTTGGTATTCTAGTTCAACATCTTCCAAGTATGCGACACAAAGATTTTCAAAAAAATTCCGCAACCAACTACCCAAGGAGCATTTTTTTTAAAAATTTTAGTTTTCTAAAAAATGGGTCTGATGATTTAGTTTAACATACTAAATATGAAATATATTTATATTACAAATAAAAAGTATATCTTGAATTTTCCGAAAATAGTCTTTCAAGTTCCCTTCATTCAGAAGGAGTTTTGTATAAATTTGTATAACTGATAAACGTTTAGAGACAGACGTAAACGTATCATACAAAAAAATTCAGATCGCTTTAAAACACACAATTTACTTAAAATAATTTTTTGTGGCATAATCCGTTTCTGAGATTAAGATTAACGGTTCGAATTGTTCAATACTAGTCATTCTTTTAGTCCCATCCATTTTAGTAGTTTCTCGCGATTGCATGAAAACAGTATGGGATTTTAAGGCCAGCATATAGCGTCCGGTTCGGAAACATTTGGCTTTCGCTATTCTCTTTGTATCTATAACGAAATGTGTTTTGTAGCTATTTCTGCATAGGTTTATTTCAATTAAAATATAGTAGATAGTACAACAAGCTTTAGTAAAAATAGTTTGTATATCCACTAATAACAAAGATAGAGGGCAAAGAAAGTCATGTGATGTATCACATCAGGTTTTTATTTTAAGGTTACTACAATTTCAGTATCGTATGCCAGAGTACTATAAAGAATGAAATTAAAAAAGTAATGAAACTTGGTTTAAATGTATAATAATATAATTTACCATAGCCGTTAAGACAGACAGGTTGTTAACGGTTTACAAGTCAATATTTATATATTTTAAGGTTCTGTTTACCTTTGTGGTATAGGTATAATATTTATCTGAAACCTTTGTTTTATTTATTTCTCTGCTATCTAGAGGAAGTATTGAATTCCATCCAGAAATTCAATATCGATATAGGTTTTAATGAAAATGCATGTTTTGAGCTCCCTGAGTAATAAAATGAAAAAAAATCATTTTAGAAAAATTTGCTCTAAGACATTAACATGGCAAATGAACTGTTTATCTTGGAGGAGGAATATGAGGAATATTTTTGACAGCAATGTTTATAAGTTTATATAACAGGTGAACCTTAAGAGATAGACTTACTACATAAAAATGCAGATCTCTTCAAAACACACCGATTTGTTTCAAAAACTTTTCATCGCCCACTTTCGAGTTATCTATTATTATTGGTGAATACTTCGTCATTTTAAAGTGCTGTCCTTATTGATTTGTTTCTCGCGAAGTCATGGAAACATGGAAACGGAATTTAAAGACCAGCATATAGGACCCGCCTTTAGAATTCCTTTATTCCCCTTGCACTTGAAACTGAAAAAGAAATGTGTAATGAAAGTATTTCCGCAAAGGATATATAGATTAACATGAATCAGAAGGAAACATAAACCTTCGTAAGAATAGTTTAGAAGCTGCATAAAAGTAAACGATAGTGGGTAGAGAAAGTCAAGTGAATGTAACGCCTCGGGATATTTTTTTCGGAATGAAGTTCAGTAATTTCCAAGGAATTAAAGGAAATATTTAGTGTGTAAAACATTTTAAATAAGCGAAGGTACTGAGAAAAAGCGTCATGAAGACAAAATCCAAATTGAAAACCAGCTTTGATTGCAGATTCTTACCATAAAACCAAGACCTCCCATTTATTCCATTCGTGACTGTATATGATCTTATGAAAATGCTGGTAATATATTTTTACACTGAATTTACGATGCATATCTGAAGGACCTTTTCCGTTTCTTGTCATACCAGCACTAATGCCTATTACCTAATACGTCCTCTCATAATTCATTTACACGTTATAATGGACGTCTTTATCTGGCCTTCCAAATAGCATTCGGAGATAAAGTACTCGGCATTTTCAAGAGACAGTATTTAGTTCTCCTATTTTCGGGGGACACTAATTTTGGAAATCATTACCTATGTATAATCTGAAATGTAAAACCCTTCGCATATCTACTTAATGCCGTAACATGGAAATATAAACTCATTCGAAAAAGTGAAAGAACACCTTCCTTCCCAGTTTATCCAGGCTTGAGGTTGGGAAAAAAATAATTTTAATGAAAGCTAACATGGACTAATTCCCTGATTTATAATTTTTCAAGAACTTTTCGCATATGCAGTTGATGATAGCCGTTTAATTCTTCTCTGTGCACGTTTACTTTTCAGCTTGATATGCGTTTCTTTTAAAACATTGATAAAATCATAAATTTTTGGACGAGTAGTATTAAGATTCTTTAAAATTTGCATGAAAAGATTCACATGCGTTAGAGTCGCAGTTCTCTGGCCCGTGTTATCTTATTAGTTGAGCGCCTCTTGTTTTATTATATTTAAATTTGGGTTCTTTGTCCTCCGGCTAGCTATTATTACTCAGTCGAGCAAGTATCTCTGAGCAAGGAGTGTAAACGGAAAGGCGTTGTTGTTAAAAGATAACAATGATAAAAAATTTGTTTCTACATTTTTATTGCCGTCACAATTAATAATTCACATATTTAATCTTTACACACACCTGGCTGAAACTGTTATATTTCCGAATGTAATTACTATCGTATTAGTTGCCGTGTACTTCACATTTTGTAACTAACTTTACGACGTATACCTAGCGAGAGATTCTAAAAACTGTATGACGTGCACCTCACGAGAGATTCCTTAGAACTACACGACACATGCTTATGGCTCGAGAGTATATACTCCCTCTTCTCGAATTGCCTAAACATTATAATAGAGCTGCTATTGGCTACCAAATCGCGCCAACATTAGCGTCTGTTTTGTCAGCCAATCACTACTACTAACATATATACTCTAGGGAAGATAAAGCACGCTACCCTGACGTCATTTATTTGTCTCTTCTTAGTGATAAACAACTCGCCCCCTCGGTTTATTGTTACCCACTTCCACTGTCAGTTTCAGTGAGGCCGTGTAAACTTATTTCCTAATAATACTTATGGCTAACAAACATCTAAAATCCTGTACATACAGTAATATTAATTTACACTACAATCACTCTGGCATTCACAGTGTTGTGATATAAAATATTGCCTCATAGTTGAGGGGCAAATGTTGTTGGAGGTAGCCTATATGTATGGAGGAGGGAATTTAGAATCTTCAAATATGTAATTATCAATCAAATAAGATGTTAACACGAAGGAAAACGCAAGGCTTGAACTGAAATCAGATTTTACAGAACAAACTTTGAAGGAACCACCAAATACACATGTTTTGGGGATATTTTATAATCATAACTTGGAAGCTTAACATTAATGGTTCGCATTGTTCAATACATAGCAATTCTTCAGAAAATTTACCACCGTTCATTTCCTGGACGTATCGGCGACTGCTCAATCTCAATGGCAGCCCACATTCTTAGATTCCGAGTTGACTAGACAAAGCAATATCCTAACCATTTCCCTATATCAGTCTTATCATTGTATTGCACATCTAATCGATGATGTTGAATATTTTGCCACCCGGTTTGTGAAATCGACAACCTGTGAGTTTGGTATGTGAATATAAGAGCTCAACTGCAGTGTGTTGCTACTTCAAAATCTGCTAAAATGCTCTTTCGAGAGAATTTAAATCTTAGTTCCAATCCATACTCAAGTTAAATGACCTGAAGAGAGTATTTGTAAATAGTTATTTTATCAGATAAGATACAAAACACGAGAGGTATATAGTGTCTATTGAAATCTGCATGAATAGTAAACAATTTGGTAAAAAAAAGCATGGCACAGTATTAAAATGTGTCGCCTATAAGCATGTTTCTGTTGGGCATAAATACTCTAAATTATTCAATACATTCTTATTCACCAAAAATTGTTCTTTTAGATTAGTTAGTGTGGACTGAGGTTCCTCAGTTTTAATGTGGACTACTACTTGTGTTTTAGGAAGAAGTAGCAATTTTCTCCTAGCATTTTACATATTTTCTTTAATAAACAACAGATCTTGATTTGTCAGTCCTTCCATTGGTAGGTTTCCTAGTTCGGTTCTTAACACTTTCGCCGGCATAACGAATGCGTTATCTACAGCTCTCAGTTTGAAATTTGCCGATAAATAATCTCGTAATTGTAATGGGTCAGAGAGTAGGTTATTTCACACAACATTCTATATTATCGTCTCCAACTGTATCTATATACACTGGCTCGACAACTGGAATTGGCCCCATTTACTTTCTCAATTGGACAAGTTTTATTACTTGGCTCTTCGTCGTTATCATCACAGCCGCCATGCCACTTGCTTACACCAACACTTCTGCTAACTCTAGCCAGGAATGACTGATGGCCACTCCCCATTACTTTGTAAACATATACCTGACCTGTGTGTTGCCAACAAAGGCGTTCTGAACGGCAAGTGTTTACAAGCTAACCGCTGGGCGGACCAGTTTACATGCTGCATTAAAGTGCCTCGCCCTCGAAATGCGATGTGATAACGACTTACGGACGACTAATATTTCAACTTATTGGACCAGAATGCACTATCGTTGATCTTCACAAACAAAGGGCTGCTTTTCTAAAGGGTGTAACACCAATATTAAAAGATAGAGCATATAATAGAATAACTTAGGCTCAGAAAGCTAGATCCTCAGTTCAGGTTGACATCATTTGAAAGGGAAAAAAGCCATTTTGAACTTTTGAAACTATTTTATACCTGCTTGCAGGATCTTTATTCTCCTAGCTCTGAAGGTGAACGTATCTATTCTTTCTGATTCTCAGTATCGATAATCATATTTATGATGACTAAAATATAACTAGTCATATTTTAACGTTAATGTTTAATAAATAACTGCGTCATCTGGGTCATATTTCTCGCAAATATAGTCCGTAGCTAGCAAACTGAGATCAGAAATCGATCCTGGGCTCTGTCACACCATTAAGAATAATGCAAACATAACTTTATTGAGATATTCTAGCGGAATACACTGAAAGAAAATGTAATAGATGTGCGACAAAATTTAATTTAAATACAGCTATGTAGGTTGAAGTTAGAAAAAAAAACTAACGTGGCGTCTAAAATGTTATTAGTGCACCTAGCATTTGAAAATAAAACCTACTAAGACTGGAGGTACATTAGCGTATGCTAATTATTCTCGTCTGAATAAAAATGACAGTGAAGAATTCGGTGAATGAGAAGCTGAAACCAATCTCTGCATCACTAGTAACTTGCCACGTGTAAAGAAGGAACCACTTCCACACTAATGTCGCTGAACTGAAGGTATGTCCAAATACATATACTTCACATTTAACGCCAGGCTCGGCTATTCTGGCATTGCCAACTCAAATGGCACAATCACAAAACATTACGCTTGTATATACTGGTAAAGCGACATTACCAGTTTAAATGGTGACAGATCACAATCTCTACATTACAATCAAACAATTGTTTCGTTAACGCATAAACCAGTCCACGGCTACATACTGCAATTATAATGAAAAGATACTTCATTAGCGCACATCAGAAACTTGAGTTTTATAATCGATACTGTTACATACCAGGGTGAGGGCAAAAGATTTGCAGCTAGATATTAAATTTTAGTTATACCCATCGTATACATTGGAAGGCATAGCTGCAGAGGCAGCAAGAAGACCAGAAACTTAAATAACACATTCCAGAGCAGGCGTGGGATGGTTATAAAAACACACAGAATTACACATTAATTGCATTACCTGTGGTTTCAACAGTATAAGCACGGTGCCCCTACATCACACACAAAAGATAAAAAGGAAGAAATTGAAGGAAGTTGCTACACACATGAGGCTACATTCACACGATTTCACATACAACCTTTCAGAACCAACACTGGACCAAAAGTGATTATCAACACACAACACGCAAAGAGGTAACGCTCACCTCCTCCACTCTCTCCACCTCTGGCTAGGATAGCCAGTCAAGAAGGTAGCGAGTCGCCGCGCCAGGCGAACTTCAAACCCAAAACCGAAAGAATTACCCCAACAATACTGTCGCCAACGACACAATAATATGTCTGGCGTGACAATTCACACACACGCGACAATAATTTAGGAGTCTCTCTTACCCTCAATTACACCCAATGTTTAAAACTGGCCTCAATAATAGCTTTTAACCTAAAGCAATATGAAGGTGTGCAGAAAAATGTACGTAGCCTAAAATGCATTAGGCAACTACTAATGACATGATCAATTTAGCAAACAGAGTTTAAATAAACCAATGTATATCGGCCTGTAACCGTTTAGGTTGATAACACCACATATGACATTTAAACGTTTATAGTACTAGCGAATTGTGCCGCAAAATAATTATGATGGAAAGGTAATTATTTGGAAAACAGTATCAGGATGAATAATATTTGTTTTTTAAAGCTCTTAAATAACATTATATTCTTATTAGTTTAAACTTGTTATGGATTTCTGCTAAACAATCTGTAAGGATGAATTATCACATGCTTAAAAATCTCGCCCTTAACTATATCGGTTTAATACGAGGTCTAGCTGTTGATACAAATGAAATCATACGTATAGCATACGACAGCAGTCGGTAAACACTGTGTTAACGCACGTGTTCAAACACTCGGTGCACTAGAAGTTCTCGTTTTTATGTTTAGAGCTGTGTAACGCATTTAATGACATTGTGTTTGCCTTTTGCGAGTCACGTATCTTTTAATTAGCATCATTTTTATATTAAAATCTAGAATTGACATAATTATACAAAATACAAACATGTAATGCAAAAGAGACATTAATGTAATTGTCTACCAGGAATTTAAGATCACAACCACCATCACTATCGCCACGAATGTCTGTTAGTCTACATATTATATTTTCTATGGAGACACTCATTTTGGTTTTCCGAACACGATCGATATTTCTTCGTCGTATCTGTTTAATTATGCGACTGAAAACTATTAAAATTATATATCACAGGTATATTAAATGTTAGTTTATTTATTATTTCTAAAATACTAGTAGTGCAAAACTCTTCATTAATGTTGGGGTCTCTTTTTTCGTTATTTTTTGATTGTTTAAGTACCTATAGTAGAAAATAAATTGCCATTTTCTATAATACCTATCGATAATAAGTATAGATCCACTCAAAATTTCGATATCGAGATTTCACTAGAAATGAGCATTTAGAAACCTAATGAATATACTAAAAGCATTTTTATGCTCGCGCGCGGATGTATGTGTCTGAGAGAGAGAGAGAGAGAGAGAGAGAGAGAGAGAGAGAGTGCGCAGCATAGCTCAAAAAGAAACTCCGATATATACCAAATTTTATACCTGAGTCGCACATTATTTTTGCATGCGAGACGAAGATACGAATTTTCACAACTCGATCTAGCAGTTTTGATTAAACCATACTATATTCGAGATACTTTGTGACAAATGAAATGTATATCTTGAATTTTCTGTTAATGGCCTATGAAGTCCTCATTTTTATTTAAATTGTATAATTTTGTATAACTGGGAAATCATAAGCAAACACTTTATTAAAAAAAGACAAAAACGAAGAGCTCAATAAAACACACAATATGTAAAAATCTGATACATTCACATTACCTCCTCCACCCTCTGTCTTTATTAGTGGGTAAACAAACTAGCCTTACTGAAGCTTATTTTTCTATCTACTATATTTTAATACAAATAAACCTTTCAAAAATAGCTACATTATACATTTCGTTATAGATACAAGAGATTTCGTTATAGAACTGGAACGCTATATGCTGGCCTTAAAATTCCGTACAGTTTTCATGCAATCGCGAGAAACAGCTGAACATCGATGGGACTTCAAATGAATGACAAGTATTGAAGAATTCGAACCTTTGACAGCGAATATCTCAGAAACGGCTTATGCCACAAAAAACGTATTTTAAGTAAACTATGTGTTTTAAAGAGATGTACTTTTTGTGTGGTATACGTTGTTAGTTCTGTCGCTTAACATTTACCAGTTCATACAAAATTCCTTCCGAATGAAGAGGACTTCAAAGGCTGTTCCCAGAAAATTCAAGATATATATTTTACTTGCAATCTATATATTTCATATGTGGTGTTTTAATCAAAATCGTTAACATCCATTTTTTAGAAAATTAAAATTCTGGAAAAATGTTGCATCTGAAGAGTAGTTGGGAACGGGGGATTTTCTTGAAAATGTTCGTGTCGCATCCTCGGAAGATACTTAATTCAAATGCTAAGTTATATATTTATCCACTTTTCGTTTTTGAGGTATGCTTGTTCACACATACACACACACATACATGTTTTCTAAAATGCATGTATTTTCGGTGGAATCTCGACATGGAATTTTTGGGTGGAATACAGTACTTTCCTTACCTACTATGTTCATGGTAGAGAAAGTAAAAATAGTTCATGGCGTTAGTTATTTTAAATATTCCCAATTCTTTGTTTACACTTTCCGATTACTTCATCTGACAGACATGCTTCAAGATTTACGCTTAATTTTATTCCCATCCCCAAGAACCTGTTTTGTTACCATTATGCTGTTTCCAACCGTTTATCTAAGCCTTTATCGCTTATTTTAAATCAGGCTTAGGTAAACTAACATCGTCAATAACGCAACATGGAGAGAAGAATCGTTGTACCTACGTAATACTATAACAAATAAGACACAGGAAATCGTAGATAGAGACTAGGATCGATTGTCTATATCTTTCTACCTATTGTCTACAGGTTTTAACGTCCTAGACGATGAATGAATGAAATGGGCGAGTCCACAGAGGTTAAAGTTATCCGACATTCATCTTCTCAAGATAAGACAAAATCCCCGGGTAGCTCACCCTAACCGAGATTCGAACTCGGAACCTCTTGAATGTGAGGTAGGCACGCTACCACCACACCAGAGAGGCTGGTACGAGGAAGTATTGTATTCCTCTGGAAATATCGGTAACAAGATTTCACCGGAAATTCATTGTTTTTATGTCCTCTGAATCCAAAAAATGTATTTTTACTTTTCTGCCAAATACTGGTAGGTAGAGGAAGTATTACAATCCACTCAAAAATTCGACGTTGAGATTTCACCGGTAACACATGCTTTGATAAATAAATAAATTGAGTTTTATTTATGGACGCTCTTTAACTACTATGGTTCTTAGCGTCCCATTCTATATTGGGCGTGAAACACCGGAAATCTTGCTCAGAGGCCTCTTATCAGGCTTGAGGTTCTTTTACGTGCCGTAAATCTACGACACGGGACCACCGGCTTTACTTCCCTTCCGAAGGAAGCCGTGCTAACGATTTTTACGCCCGAAAAAATCCATCGCCCTCCGTCGGGTTTGAACCCGCGACCTTGGGAACTAGAGGCTAGCACGGTACCACTAGTCCACGGAGGACGACATGCTTTGAGGCCATCTGTGTCCAGAAAAAGCCTTTTAAGAAAATTGTGTGCCCGTGAAGAGCATAATCCAAAAGAAAAAATATCTTGAATGATACCAAATTTCGTATTTAAGTTCACTATTTTCTAAAAATGCGTCACGAAGATTTTCAAGAAAATTCTCCCCACCCATTGCTAGCTGTTACATGGAAATTATTCCTTATTTTTTATTTTCTCGAAAGTGCCTCTAACGATTTTTATTAAAACACCATATTTTAAAGTATTTGTATGACAAATGAAAGGAATGAATTCATTTTTCGAGAATAGCCTGTAAAGTCCTCTTCACTCCAAAAGAATTTTATATAATGGATCAATTATAAGAGAAATACGAAAACGTACCACATACAATATTCAATAGCATAAGTTTAATGTGTGTCGCTACTTATCTGTTTTTCGTGATGTCATGGAAAGGGTATGGCACTTAAAGGATAGCTTATAGCTGCTCGCTATTAAACCTTTGGCTATCAATTCGTTTCCTGTATCCCCCTTGTATCTACAACGAAATGAGAATAAATTATTTCTGCAAAGGTTATCTGGATTAGCATGAAGTAGATACAAAAGTAAGCTTTCGTAGGAAAAGTGTGTAGAAGCTATATACGAGCTAGAGAAGCTCTTGTTAATGTTACACGTCAAAGTTTTATATTTCAAATGTTGCATACCTAAGAAATCAAATATGAGGCAGTATTTTTAACACTTGAATAATTTCAATTAAATTATATAATATGTAAATTCAATAACAGCCCGCCTTGGAGCAATATGTGTATGTAATAATTTTTAAAATGTATGTAACAGTCATTGCGTATGCTTATATTATTGTAAACATGTTCAATAATTGTATGTGAATGCATTACGTAGTTTTATAGTGTAAGAGCTGTGAGAATAATAAGTTTAAAGTAGCTAACAATGAGGTAACCTTGAGGCAATAATGAGTTTGAAAGTTTAAATGTTACTAGTCATGATTAGGGCAACGATAATGTAAATTTTGACGGTTTAAAAATAGCCAATCAACAGCCAGAAAAAGCTTTAGTAAAATGCAGGTATTATATTGGACTAGGATTAGCCAATCAGATTTGAAATACAGAAGCTTACGGGTTTGGATGGTTTAAATATGTTCAGTTGCTGGCAGATCTTGGTAGTGATCGAATGGAAGACGTGTTCTCTAAAGAAATATTACTTATTCGCGTGAATCATAAAATTATGTATACGCGATAACAAAGTACAAGCATTAAATTAAAAGAATCTCACAGTTCTTAATATCAGTGTAGTGGTATTTAATTTTTGTCAAGGATTAATAAAAAAGAAGTGAATATAAACTTAAAATCTGTGTAAGCCTACATTCTTGTCGCAGCACACCTTGATTAAGAGAAACGTGTCTCTAAAGTAAGACTGACGCAGCCGAGGCAAAAACAAACACAGATACTGTATATAGAAGCAGCTTAATAACAAAGTTAAAAAGTTAAAAATAGTTTTAAAACTTGGAGCGTAATAAAAAAAAATACATCTTCAGATCGGCTTCTGATACGTAACAGCATATTACGTAACAAACAATCTTCTTAAAATTAACGCCCAAAGCGAGGTGCAAACTCCTACGTAATTATTCAACAAACTCCTAAAGACAATAACGTCTTCAAGTTGGCTTCCCAATCGTGAGGCTAATAAATAATTTACGTAAATAAACATCAACAATAAATTACGTAAATACATACTTTCTCAAACAGCGTGAAGTTTCCCTTAACTTCACCCAGGTTAAAGTATGACTCCTGCTGATATCCGCTGAAAACATTACAGATGGCCGACTTATATCTTGTGTGCGAGTCATTTACCTTGTAGCAGTGCAAAAGCTCTGGAAAGTCGTGTGGTGAATGAATAGGCACAAAGTATTTGTAAGCAATATTAGCAATGATGTTAGTGATATGCAAACGGATTCTGTTAGCTATTGGATGGAATCCTACAATACGTTCAGGTACTCATTCGGCTTATAAGAGCACAGAAGGTAAACCCGGTGTTATCTTCTCAACTGAAGTATTGGATAATACGATCTTTGTCAGCGGAACAGAAAATATGGATCTACCGTCTATATAACATTTTTGTTTGAGCACAAGGACTGGCATTATTAATTTTCAAAAGTTTTTATGGAATCAGTCCTTGAATTGCTTTTCTCTTGGATTGACTATCGATCGTTCTGCAGTGAACACTAAACGACGTTCTCTGTATACCTTAATGCTTCGCTCCTTTTCTCCCTAGATATTTCCTTTCACGAAGATCCCACTGAATTCCTCTTCAGCTCAATACAAATATTTGTATCGGCTCCTTTCTCCCCACGACGGTATTCTTCGTCGCAATAAATTTCCTTGGGGGTTTACAACGTGTTGCAAAGGTTGAACTGTAAACAAGGAACAGGGAAAGAATGGTAAAACTGACAGTCTTGGAAAAAATAAATAAAAGACTATGATGAAGCCAGGAATTTCCTAAGAAAAGAAGGAACGAGTTTCAAACAAAGCGCATTCATGTTTAATATTCCCGGTTCACAAAATACCAGCCATGTAAATATCTCTGTGGTATTTGCATTTAGGCGAGAGCTTACAAATAACATGCAAAAAATACGAATACACAAAAGAAACAAGTGTGTTCCCTAAAAAACGAAACTGTCATTTGTATGCAACATTTACTTGTATCTCATACTCGTACAGTAGGAGACTTTATTCAATTTCTGCACCTCAATGTAAAAGAAGACTTCTAAAAGCTTCATAATGTTTTAATAATTACAAAATATATGTTGACCGTAGTTTCAATAACATAATTGTTTTTGTTCTTTTTTTCAAGAATTTTTATTTCTTACTTTATTCATTTGTTTGTATTTCTGTCTGAACTCGTGACTCGTTCATTGAATCCTATGTACAAATTCGCCATGATTTTCATTTAAACCTATTATTTGCATTGTTATAAAATACTTTTGCAACATAGTTGGAAAATAAAACAAAGTTGAAGGGTGAGGCAATGTTTTATGCTGTACGATTGTCACCTTTATAATCATGTATATATTAGATTTAATTAGCATAATAACAGTGTATAATCATATTACGTTTTGACAAACTACATCTATTTGTTAGATATTTTTTACTCATGTAAGACGCATAAGATTTCCTTAAAACTTTCGACGCTAGCTAGCGAAGTAACACAGTACTGAAGGGAAAGCTGAACATCTAACAAAACCTTTCTTATAAATGCCCAGTGCTAGAAACTGACTCTCTAGTAATCCTAAAATATATGTAAACCGAGGAATCCTGAATTGCTTTCTCCCATGTGACTTTGAGAGGACAAATCAGCATATCTAAACGCCCTCCAAATTTTGTTAAACTTACAACTTGCGCTTCTCATCAGGCAATAGAAAAATCCACAAGAACATTCGAACCGGAAAGAACTCAGTGTATAAAAGCTAATGTAAAAATCTGATGTGTTATACTCATATGACTCTCTCTACTCTTGTACAAACTATTTTTACAAACGCTTATTCTCGATATGCTTCATGTTAATCAAGATATCGAGATGTTACTCTTATTGCTAATTTGCTTGTAGATGCAAGGGGAATTGGTAGGTTTTAAGCGATAGTCAAATATTTTAAGAGCTGGTTGCTATGTGGAGTATTCCATTCCCTTTGCATTACCAGGACAAAAAAATGAATAATTTTGAGAAAAAGTATAAGTATTGGAAAATTTAAGGGAATAACAAGCTCGAAAATGGTTCACAAAAAAAATGTATGAGACATAAATTTTATATTTTAACGCGATCCACATTTTTTATGTAGTAACATTTTGTGTATCTCTTATGGTTTACCAGTTATGCAAAAGTCGTTCACAATGAAGAATTATTTTTAGAGATATTCCCAGAAAATTCCAGATATACATTTAAGTTGTCATGAAAATATTTTAAACAAATGATATTTTAATCAAAATCGTTAAGAGCCATTTTTGAAAAAATGAAAAGATGTAAAGGGTAATCAGTGGTGGCGGATTTTTTTTGAAAACCTTCATGTAGCATCTCTGGAAGATACTGAACCTAAATACCAAGCTTGGTGTTTCTGACTGTTCGTTTCTGTGTAATGCTGTTCACAGATACACACACACGGACACACCAACGGACATGTTTTCAAAAATGTTTTTTTTTTGGATCCAGGGTGCCTCAAAACATGTATTTCCGGTGAAATCTCTGTATCGAATTTTTGGGTGGAATACAATACTTCCCCTACTTACTATACGTAGTAGAGAAAGTAAAAACGCTAAAGTCAGTCATCTAGCCAGCTCAATTGTGTGACAAGCTTGCGTCACTTTGTAGTAAAGCTCTGCGCCAACAATGAAATAACACAGAAAATGTTATCGTGTGCGAGAAGAAGAAAAAGTCGAGTGAAAGTGTTATTAAAGCAAATTCAGTGTTACATAATACTCATAACTAAATTATTCACCGACGATAAAATGGTTTTCCATTACGCCATAAGTAATAAATACAAGTGTTGTAAAGTGTTTAACATTTTACTCTTCACATGATATCTTCATAATTAAATTCTTCAAATAATTTTGCTTAGTGTCTTTAACGTTCTTTCTTACGATTTCTGAGATCGCCAAATCCAGTTTCATGCTAAATAGTTCAACAGGTACCGATAGCAGCCAAGGCTCAGTAACAACAAAGAAGAGAACATGAATGCAGCTGCAGACAAAAGAAGACAGAAGCTAGCTACCTCCAGATAATTAATTAATTAATAAATAAATAGTAATCTGAGTCGAGCATACGAGTATGTAAGGTCCGATAATACAAAACGACAGCTGCATAATTTATAAAACAAAATAACCTCACAACTTTTTGTCTGTGTACAAAAAGTGAGTGAAAGTCGAATATAAACCCTCTTAACGAGTATTTCTGCAGCAAAAAAAAAAGCTTTTTCAGTAATTTTCGGGTTTGGTAGTTATAAAGGGTTTTCCTAAATGTTTTCAGTTGAAATAGTATTTTATTTTATATTTTCCCCCAAACTTAGTGTATTTTGGTTCCGGTTGCTTTTATAAAATATTTGCTAGAAAATTACACAAAAACTCTCTTGGAAATCAAACTCCAATGGCAAAATTAATATAATTCCATTAATACAGCAACAACTTCGCAATAACTTCGAAATGTCAGTGCCCATTCTGATACAGGCAGCGCTGGCCTTACCAGTCAGGTGTTATTCACATCTATTCTGTAGCATCGGGCTAAAGTTTAACAACCTGTTCAAGACGCTAACCAGCTACTACGCTACGCTATTTAGTATTCTGCAACATCGTAAAAACGTCATCTAGTTGAGAGAAATGAAATTGTGGTTAACGATACCAAGAGATGAGAGATTGGTATCTATTGTTAGCGCTAGCGATTCTGAGTAGGAGTGGTAGTGGGTGAACGTGGATGCATCTTTAGTGCTTTTAGATTTTAAGGAGTAACGGTAACAATTTTCTTCACCACAAAGTTACAGAATAGCCATGTTTTGCCAAATTCCTGGCTAAAGTACGCGGAGCCAGGTCAGATTTGTTCAGCTAATCAGAAACAATTTATTTATGTTTTCTTTCTTTTTTAATTTTCTTTCTTTTTTACATTCAAATTGAAAATAAATGTGCTTGTACATTCAGTAACTCATACTTTAATGTTTGTATAATGCCCTTAATTTGATACCAATAACGTCTTATATATAAATTTTACCACACACTTGCAGGAAAATAAATTGAGTTTTATTTATGGACGACCTTTAACTGCTGTGGTCTTTAGCGTCCCATTCTATACTAGGCGTGAAAGACCGGCAAGTTTGCTCAGAGGCCTCTTTATCAGGCTTGAGGTTCTTTTACGTGCCGTAAATCTACGACACGGGACCACCAGCTTTACTTCCTTTCCGAAGGAAGCCAACAACGTGTTTTTACCAAAGAGCAATGCATTTCATAGTTTCCCTACAAACCAATGAAAACTAGAACAATACTGATATTGTGTTGCGCGCGCGAAACTACCTGCGGACCACCAGTACGAGCTTCCCGGCCCGGCACCTGGATGGGACCTTCTATCGACTGTCGGATCAATAGCCAGTGCGGAAGAATAGCCCAACATGTGCCACTTTCCTGATTCGAATATCCCTTTTGGCATGTTCTAGTCACCTCCCTTTCTAGAACATTCCGCTTTATATGCGAGGCCTATATAGGGGGCTGCTCTTGATAGGGAGTTGAGTGCAGTTAGCTAAGAAGTTGCGTAGTTAAATGCCGTCGAGACGCAAGAGTTTGGACAGTGCCAAGTGTACTTCAGTTGTGAGTTCTGCCTCTGCAGTTTAGTTGTTAGTTTGACTCAGCACTTCAGTTGTGATTCGATTCGACGGGTCAGTTGTGTTATGTTCTGGGTGCGTGTCAAGTGTTTCAGGTGCATGGTTGTGCTACGTTGAGCACCTGAGTAACAAACAGGGTGTTTAGCAGCAACTGGTGCTCTCATTTGTTATAACACATACGAGTATATATTTTTACTTTCTGTACTACGTTTACTAAGTAGGGAAAGTGTTGTATTCTATCCAAAAAATGGATGTCGAGATTTCACCAGAAATTCATGATAAGACGCCCCCTGAATCCAAAAAAAGATGCATGTTTAGAAAAGATCGTGTGTGTGTATGTCTATCTGTGTCTCAACAGCATAACTCAAACGGAAAGTTGTTTCAACACCAAATTTGGTATTTAAGCTCAGGACCTTCCAAATATGAGACGTGAAGATTTTCAAGAAAATCCCTCACCGCAGACTACCCTTTACATGGAAGAATTTTAGAATATTTTGATGTTCTACTATATGGCTAACAATTTTTACTAAAATAGCATACATTAGAGATATTTACTTGACAAATAAAATTGTATATCTTGAACTTTCTGGAAATAAGCTGTAAAGTCCACTTCATTTGGAAAAAAAATTGTATAATCTTGTAAACTGGTAGACGTTAAGCGATAGACGAAAACATACTACACAAAAATATAGATCTCTTTAAAGCACACAATGTATTTCAAATACGTTTTTGTGGCATAAGGCGTTTCTGAGATATTCGTTATTATAGGTTCGAATGGTTCATTTCTTGGTCCTTCCCTTAAAGGCCTGTCAACATTCTGTTGTTTCACGCGATGTCATGGGAACGGTATGGAATTTTAAGGCCAGTGTATAGGATCCAGTTCAACATTTGACTCTTGCTGTTCCCTTTGTATATATAGAATGTATAATTCTGCAAAGATTTATTTAGATTAAAATGTAGTAGATAGAAAAATAAGCTTAATTTGTATACCTACTAATAAGACCATAGAGGGTAGACAAAGTCATGTGAATGTATCACATCAGAGTTTTAGTAATCTGTTCATCGGGATCTTTCTCTGTTTTGAAGGATGACATATCACCCCTTCCGCAGAGTATGATTTTTTCCCAACAAAGCTGCCTATCATGTGGGCTATCTATTTCAAATGCACTTGTTACATTACTCACATCAGCAAATATTTTAGTGTTTTGAAATTCTCACCAAGTAGCAATTATGACTAATTGTTTTAAAAAGCAAGCTAAGCTGTTCTTCTTAAGCAGGAATCCTCAAATATACAAGAAATCTAATTCATTTTAAGGAATTTTGGTTAACAAAAGGTAAATTGCCGACTTTTTCTGGGTCAGGCATATCTTAAGCTAGAAAAATGTTTATTTATTCCTTTATTTTGTGCAAAAAGCTCCCAATGCATAACACCATTAGATAAAGTAACAAATCCTAAGTAAAGGTGCGATAAATACGAAAAATGTGTAGTTTGTGGCTGGATAATATTCAGTGGTGTGAAACATTTCTCATTATTGCTGAAGGTAAAGCAATACACAGTTGTGATAGATGTCTATAGAAACTAGTAATAGGTAATACGTTTCAGGTGTATAATCCGTTTGTCGATTATGTCGAAACTAACCAGGGTAATATTATCGATATTTATGATGTGGACGTTTGCATAGATTCAAACACGTGAAGTGTGTGTGCTAAATAGCTTGCAAATGAAATTGACAGTGTAGTTCTCGTAGGTTACAGTTCTAAACCTGTAATAACGTGTGCTCAAGGAAAACAACGGGCCGACTTTTAGAATACCCCTACTCGTGATAACATACCTCTTAATACAATTTGGAAAAGGATGTAGAAGGCGTTGATGCCAACTTTACATCTCGTCTTAGTAATCTAGCAGATAAAATCTAGCCTGCCTATCATTTGTGAGGTATGTGGTTCCATTCCTGGTGTCTGCGAGTGATTTTCATCTTAAGAAATGACTCCGAAATGATTTAGAAATGCTTCAGAGTATTAGATCCAACTCTTTGATCGGTTAAAAAATGCAAAGGTATCATCACCCAATTCTTTGGCTTTTATTAGGTTTCGGCTCATTTATTACATATACAGAGGGGACCATTTAAGTTGAGATTGCACAATATCCCCAAAACTAAGCGTTTTAGGAAGAAATGTCTTGGATAATAGTTGCTTGAGATTGTGGGGGAACGTAAATGTCTGTTTTGTTTGTCGGATGTTATGATGGAGATTTTAGGGTGAATTTAATATTTTTAAATGGGAACCTACAATTAGAGTCAATTTAAATTCACCCTAAAATGATCATCACAACGCCTTCCAAATAAAGCACAACTAATGACATTTACTTTCCCCATTATACCAAGCAACTTTTATTCAAGACATTTATTTCTATAACGCTTAGTTCTGGAGATATTGCATAGTCCTAACTTAAATGGTCTACCCTATATATTAATTGAAAGGATACAGTTAAACTTCCTCTATCAAAGCAAAGAAATAAAGGAAGACAAAACAAAAGCAATAAACAACTTTCCAGTTTTTCTGTTTTCTTAAGTAGATTACATTTCAGTTGACGCTTTTCCTGTTTTTAGTAAAATTCATTTACTGCTAGAGAACCGATGCGGCTCAGCTACATTCATTTTCACAAGCATTATGAATTGTGGCAATGTTTTAATTGCTCTTAAACCTTAGCTTTTGCATTGTTTTAATTTGGATAAACATTATTTAAGGGTAGCCCAAGAATACCTGGTTTCCTGGAACGTTCGCCCCTTTGTATTAAAAGAAATGTGTCTAATCATGACAATAAAAGTAAACATAAACATATGAGCTACAACCATTTTCGCATATTTCGAGGCATTTAAAGCAAAATTGAATCTTGTATTCTAAATCCTAGTTTCCCCGGTGACTAACACGTATATTAAGCATATAGCACCGCCTTGCCTCCATTTTCTATTATCTCCCCATAGGTAAATTACAATTTAATGCATCAAACAAACATTTTTCACTGGTGTGTACTACTTAAAATCTCAACAATAAATAAATAAATAAATAAATAAATAATGCATAAGTAAAATGAGCAGGTCAGGAGTTGTGATAATTTTCTTTGGGATACATTACGATAGCACTATAAATAAGGGAATTTGCGATGAAAGTAGCGTGTCACTTAGAGGAAATTCTCGGCATCTGAGCATGCATAGAACGGAGACTGTAAACTTCAGGTGACTCATTTTCTAAAGCGTTTGCATAAAAATGTGAGTGAAGTAGGCGTTAATCTATTTCATACAATGTTGTTGTGCTAGAATTGATTACCCAAATTCCGTTTTCCTGCAGTGTTAGCCAGTTTTCTCTAATAGTTCATATACCTGGTCTCTACCTGCCCTGTTCCACGTTCTTATGAAACCTAACTTCTATATGGAATTAACTGTGAATTGCCGAAACTTGAGAATTGAACTGCAGGCTGCACTGCACTCAGGAGCACTGTAGTTCGTATAGTGGCATCTGATGCCCCAACGTTTAGTAATAACTATATATTCCCAGAAGAAAATACTTTGTCCGATATGCCCCCTCCGCATATACTGCTGGGATTATTGCTAGAGAAAATCAATTCCAGTTCGAAATATAACATTTATAACATTCTTTATAATCATAACATATGGAATAAAATACGAGAAGTATGATCTTATGAAACGATTCATGCCCTTTTACTACTTTTCCAGAATTCTAGTATCGAGGAAGACAAGAATTTTGTGCGCAACTTCTTCCCATTAGATCCCAGGATCCATGATGAATACTAGATACTGCAAACCCAATATTCTCTTGAACCTATGCCAGTAAAAAGACATGATTTTTTAAGTAAACATGCAGCATAAACTGACGTTTGATTAATTTCTGTATTTGGTTACGACTGGCATCCAGGTGATTAAATCTACCAATGCATTATGCAAACTTGAAGAGATTATTTTTCTGTAATATGAGCATTTGCATGGGTCGGATGTGGTAGCTGTTCTATTGATCACTAAAAATCTGCAGGATTTTATTAACCTGATTTTATATTTATTATTCCATATAGTATCATTAACTGAATGGATGAGGCAGAAATAAATACTGAGATACAAATAGGAACACTTCCTGTACTAATCAAACCCGAAAACTATACCTCCTGTATTATACAGAGCCGAAAGAAGAAGAAACCCAGGCACGAAGCCTGGTATGAGAGCAAGGAAGGAATTGATGCGGAATGACAATAAGATGAATGAAAGGAAAGGTGATAATGGAGAAATTGGTGGAATGAATAACGAGGGAAAGCAAAACCCGGAGAAAACCCGCCCAGACACCGCTTTGTCCACCATAAATCCCACATGCGGTTCCCTGGGATTGAACTCGGGCCACCTCGGTGATAGGCGAGCAGTCTAACTACTCGGCCACTGCGCCACCAAAACCCGATTTCATTAACTAAAATTTTGTGAAAGTACCAAGACATAAGCTCAAAGTAACTGAAATGCCAACCAGACAAAGAATTCTTAACATTTTTACAATCAAAGGAAAATATAAACATCTTGCGGATGTGATACAGCATTTTAACATTTGCATATTAAGTAATTACAATTGAATATATCTATCCATTTATTTATGTGCATATTTGTCCGATGCTATGTATCCTTCCGACCACGGGTCACCATGAGACAGGATCTGTGGTCGCCCGTATTGTACGGATGAAAATTCAGAATTCATGAATGCGTAATGCACTGCTCACAGCGAGCTGGTTGGCCAGTTAACCCAGTGTGTCAACATGCTAATGCATTAGGTGTCAAACGTCTAGAAACAACAGAATGAGTCGTTTTGCTCAAGTCTAGCTTGCCGGAGATTTAATTTGGGGTTTGTTTAGTTCAAACTTAAATTTAGGCAAATAGATTACCTATTTTAACAACGATGAATTTCAGAAGCATTCATAGACACCATTCACACAACTCCAGGAACACAGATTTATAAACTAAATCACCAAGCTGTGTTACAATCACGTGACTTTCTCTATCCAATATTGTTTGCATTTATATAGTTTCCACAAACTATTTTTAGGATAGCTCTATTTTCATATCTGCTTCTTGTTAATAAATTTACTTCTGCAGAAATAGTTCCATTACATATTTCGTTACAGATACGAGGGTTACACAGGAAACTGAGACGACATTCAGATTTTTAAAAGCGGGACGCTTTATGCTCGGCTTAAAATTTCGTACTTCTTTCATGAAGTTGCAAAAATCGACTGAATAGCGACAGCACTTTAAAAAAAAGGCAGTTGTATTGAGAATTTCAAACCAGTAATATCGGGCAAATGGCTGACGCCAGAGAAAGCCTATTTAAAATACATTGTATTGTTTAAAGAGATCTACATTTTTTGTGGAGTATGTTTTGTCTATCTCTTATTGTTCACATTATACAAAATAATACGTGAATTCCTTCCGAATTTAGAAGGCTTCACAAGAAATTCTTAGAAAATGCAATATACACCTTTCATTTGGCATGTAATTATCTTAAATATATGGTATTTTAATGGATATTATTAGTCATTCTTGAGTAAGCCGCCAATGTCGAAAAAATTCCATAGAGGCTAGTTTTGTGAGGTAAGATTTTCTCGAAAATATTCATATCGCATCTTAGGGAGATGCCGATCTTGAATAGCAAATTTGGCATTAATCGAACATTTCGTTTTACAGTTATGTTGTTCTCATGTTGCGCGCGCGCACACACAGGAACACGCTCTTTTTAGATTCAGGGGTCAGAAACTTGTTTCCGGTAAATTTGAACATGAAATTTTTTTGTGCTTACCTATTATTAGTAGGCGGCAGAAAAAGTAAAAAGTGTATTGAGGAAATGGCCCACTAAACAAAGCTGCAAACAAATTTTGAGAGGATTAATAATAACCCTTTGTGTTACGGCAAGGATATCACGGAGAAAAGCATGCACGCGATGAAATACTAGTTTTTCTCCCTGTCTCTAATTCGACATTTTGTCCTCTCCCCCCCCCACACACACACATAAATATATACATACGCCCTAGGCGAAATTCGAACCCGCAGTTCTGTGCAAGGAAGTACCCCAGCCCTAGTGAACGTGGTCATTGAGTTCGCCTGGAACAAATGCTGTTCAGTTCAATTCTAAATGTTCGAAAATACTGTTTCAGGGTGATTTTCTGATGCTTTATATTACTCACATGCATATAAAATATTCTTATTCCTGCTCTGGTATGTTTCATACTCAAAAAATCATTAAAATAGCGAAACACTTGCCTGTTACACCGTAAGATAGTAGGTACTAGGTTTTTTAATGTACATACGCATGGCTTTCATTTATATTTATTTCTAGTTTACTTAGCAGCACAAAACTCCCATTTGTTTAGAACATTTATTTTCACTTTATTCAAAGTACAGTGATGCATAAATATTGTAACAAATGAAAGCATCAGTTGCTGCTAACCCACTTCATTTGCCACTTAGCTGCTTAGCGTAGCATAAACGTTACATATGATACACTTTTGATACACAATCAGAACAGAACACAACTGATCCATCGAATCAAATCATAACTGAACTGCAGATTCGCAACACTTAGCCGAAGTGCACTTGGCACTGCGCGCGCCCCGCACACAAAGCAGTCTGTTCTAGAAGGAAAGCTACTGGAAACGGCTGAAAGGAATCTTCTGGAGCAATAAAAACTATGGAAAGTGGCACATAATGGGACACCGAGGTGTCAGTCCGATGTGCATTTATAATTTTTTTTATAATTAGACTGATTTTGCAACTAAGGTGTTCACAGCAGTAAAGCGGAACCAACTCCTACCACTTGATTTATTCCACGTGGGGAAGATACTCTGAAGGCTTTGATTAGATTTATTGATAAGATCAGATTAGGTTAGATATGAATGGATTCCTATGGGATGGAGTCAGTTCGCTGTTACACTGAATCCATCCAGCAGGAATCCATTCATATCTAACTTTAGCCAACCAAAGGCATCAGAATATCTTCCCCGCGTGGAGTAAATCACGCGGTAGAAGTGATTCCGCTTTAGTTTCAATGTCATCTAATTATAAAGTGGACTATACCGGCGATCCGCAGATAGCTTCGCGCGCGCGGTCACAATACTTTCAAACTTATATGTTTTAACTATATAATTGTACAAACTTTTAATTTCCAATCATATACTTAGGGTTTAAAAATATTTCTAAGTAAGAATGCACCAAATTATACATCCTGTGTTTAGAACTAGTCGGCAAATGATAAATTCAGTGACGTCAGAAACGACAACATCTGCTCTCTGGCACACAGAGTGGAACAAACATAGAAATAGGGCAGAGATGGCAAGAGAAATGTTGGTCAGTGATAAGAAATTGGCTAGCGGAACTGCTAGAATGATACAATCATATCTACGTGATTGTAAAACCAGCCTATCTTTCCTTTAGCTCCGTAAGCATTATAGGAGAAACAATTTTAATGGCATTTCCCAAGAATTCAAGGTGGCCGGCTTTAAGCTGCCAACCTTACAATGTAAAATACTAGTTTTAAGTAAGCCAGAAAAACAATTCTTGTTTTGAAACAACATAGGTTGGTTAAATCACCTCCCAGCACTAAATATACAATTATATTGTATTTTATCGAAAATTGTATATACAATTAAACAGTATGAAACACTTACATTATTCTAAAACAGTTAGTACTAATAAACGCAATCTTAGAACACAACGCCCTCTATCCAATCAAGGATTATTTGCTTTAAACTCAACAGTTGATTTCTGCAAGAAAACGCTGTGCTGCCACATAACTGCTTGCATTAACATCAACTACGGCTATATCTTCACCATGCGTATATTGTAGGTATTGAAGTCTAAACGAGCAACCAGAATGTCACCAAAAGTAACCAGAAAGTCTATAATTGGGGAAATATGCCATTTGGCTTCTGGTGAATTCCAATAGATTGTTTCCTTTGCGTACGATTCTCTGGAGCAGCTATTAAGTCACAAAAACATTAATACGTGACGCATAGCCCGAGTTGGCGGACACTGGTCTAAAATAATACTACCCCCTCCTCTCCCTTAACTTTTCCTGTTAGAAGCAACACGTTGGGAGTTGGATAACTCATTCTACGCTTTTCAGCAGAGCGAGCATGTAGTAGGGCGGCGATCGATGCAGAGGATGATACAAAACCAGCTCGCCCAATATCAGCGGATACAATGGCCTGTAAAGGGAATTCTGGACATCACTAGCTTTTCTTTACCGCTTCAATACCCCTAAAATCAGTCACACTTATTTTAACTGGTAATCGTCTATTTTTAATACTAAAATATAAAACACAGTTCAACGAAGTAGCCAATTTTAAACTTCAGCCGTTAAATAAATGTTTTTCTCATTAAAATCACTTTGAAAAATCAAGTTCAAAGCCTTTTAGATTTTGCCTTTTAGAGGCAAAATATTTATTGATTAGTAATATTTTAATTTTAGGCAACTATCGTTTTGAGGTAAATGCGGGATGCAGGAAGCTGTGATTAATAGGGAGTTCAAAAAGAAAAACAATCTATGCTGCCTTCATTATCCCCTGCTATCAAGACATGACGAATTGAAGTGAAATGTAGGAACTGGAAAAAAATATCAGAGATCTTAAAGAATTTCTCGAAGGAACTTTAAAAGTCAGTAAATTCAACTACCTTATCTGCTGCTATAGAGTTAATTGAAATGGTAAAACAAAACATTCAACATTCTATAACTTATAACACCACTAAGTTATTAGTAAAAGGAGACTGTTAAGCAGCTTTTCTTCAAGTGAATGTCTTGAAAATTTCAGAATTACGAACTTAGGTATTTTGATTATTTGAAATGTTAGGGTCGTTTTAAGATCACTTCGTATTATGTTAATAAAAACCCACATTCTTTTATCAAATTGCAGTTTTAAGTCCAAACGCGTACAACTTATTCGGAAACTATTTTAAGCAAACTTTGCTTTTGTAAAATGTTCAACAGAGTAAATATACATATTTGTTTGGATATACATTGGGAGTTAACACTGTATCCTTCTCCAAGAGGATACCTATTGTTATATAAAATCCTTAGAGATGCTGCTGGTCTGGTGGCCTTGGAAGATATTTTGCAGATCATCACTGTCGGATACTGAAGTAGATTGCTTTTATTGTTTTCAGATGTGTCTTTAATGTGTGTATGCTTAAATGTTTGTGTATTAATATCTGTTTTGCGGTAGGTATTTTGTTCTTGTCAGGGTGTTGTATAACGACTTAGGATAATGTAAATAATGTAACACACACGATTCAAAGTACTTATAAATAAATATATTGAAACGTTGAATGTCACTTTCACATACAGCACTGATATAAGCTGATAAACTTATTCACACTGCCAGAGTATTTGCATGTACTCGAGCTATTTTATAAGTACTCACTGCTCTTATTATTAATTATTATTATCACAATTATTATATCACTTATAGATAATACTGTCTATACTTCTTTATGATTACGGCACTTCTTTACGATAATTTATATAGCATCACTAGTAGCTTCTGCATATAATGCGAGTACGATACGAAGAGAAATTAGTGAATCTGCAACGGGCTCAGAGTTGCATCTATCTATGCCTAAGAGTATAAGAGCTGTAGCTATTATAGTGACATATCATACGTACAAACCTATGAAATGCTCTGTACCATGGGCGTATTATAGAAACGTTTGCTGGCTTTAAAACTGCTATAAAATATTTTAGAAGCTTACTCATTGTTATGTTCCTACTACACAGTTAAAGCAGAATATGTTTCGTTGCTTGCTTTCATATTAAATTCACATTGTTGCAATCATTATAAGAAACATGTGTTCTAACTGCAAACACAAAATACTACTGGCTTTGTTTAAATATTCTTAACATATATATTATCGTAACATATATTTATAAAATCATTACATTTCTGTTGTAAGAGGATAATAGAATTGTATTTGTCATGAATAATTAAATAACAATGTTTAAGATATTTAAGCTTTGTTAGTTGGTGCTTCGCTAGATAATGTTTGATAAACTGATATTTTTGCTATTTGTTAGTAGCTAAATGAAGTAGTACTTTATGATGCAAGTACTTGCATCATTTGCAAGTACTTATGATGAAAGAATGACCAATGTGCAGTTAAACACTTTTATTCCTTGAAAATTATTTCCAAGTAATGTTACATCTCTCCATTTTGCTTTTGGATATTTAATAAAAATAAGGGTTTAAGTAGAGAAAGTTACATTCAAAATATGTTTGTTTATATGCATAGAAACAATCCGGTGAACAAATGTGGGTCATTATTAAAAATAAAGAAATGGCTTTCAAACTACCTTTATATTATTAATCTCTCAGTTAAAGCTGCCTTCGAACGACACAATATACAATGTATTATTTTCCATACCTTAAGCAGATATTAAATCAAGAGGAAGCAATTAACAGGATTTTCGAAATTTCCAAATGTAACTAGCGTTTCAAAATATCAAATGACGTAAACTCCAAAATGTAACAAAAACGAATGTTACTGTGGGCTTGGAATGAGCTATAATTTTAAGGCTATATAGATTTTAGGATGCTAAATTATGATGGTAGATCATTCTTGGTCGTTTTTCTTCTTATGTGTGGAATTTTCGACCGCTTAAAAAGGAACGGATGAGATTTTTCTGAACCTATGTTTAAAGATTAATTTGCCTGGGAATATTCCTGGTGTTTCTTTCCTCTGTAATCTCCTCATTTTCCATATCAGAGCCAGAAAAAAAAGGAATTGAAACGGAGATGCAAAACTGAATCATTACACATTCTAGTTCACACCATGGGTAATCTTGGATGATATCTTGAATTCAGATTCTCTCCTGTAGGTCGGCAGTTTTGCAATGGAAATTTATACCAAACTCATCTGAAATCCTCTGGGATTTGCACTAGAGGCTCACACAGGGAAAATGGTCGTCTACTCTCATAGTTTTAAAGAACTGGTTTTATTCAACGCCGTCATGGTAGTATCGTTGAATTTCAGAGCTTACATCAGCATCTGTTTGTTACTTTGAATTATATCACCCACAATCTTTACTGATGATAGAGCTCCCTGACTTCGCATTTTTTAATTTTCCTTGTCTTTATCTTTGTGGTTTTGTTTTCATGTACCCTAAGGTAGAGATGCAGAGTTTGCCCGTCAGTGGCGACCTGAATAAGATTTCCGGTTAAGGCAAGTTGCCTCGAAGATTTTACATGTTCTTAAAATTACAAAATCAGGTGACTAATGTTGTGCCAAATAATTTTAAGCAAGCTCTAGCAGTAATGACCTTTAAACTCCTATATAACTATAAAATAAAGAAATAAATAGAAACAGGAAACTTGATTTGCCTAATGTGACTGATGGATTGCTAGAAAACAAGTAGGATTCCAAAAATTGCTACGGAGTAAAGGAAAATTTATAATCAATTTTGATTCAACATCTGCAGCCCTGAAAAAAACTAGAATACTATATAAGTTTTCAGGATAATTTTAAGCCCATGTTTTCGCCTATCATTAAAAAGGCTATGGCAGTCCAAGCAATAAATGAAAATATTAAGGTATACTTAAAAATAAGTGAAACTATCGCCTTCTGTCCCTCCACAGGGCATTTCTTTTCTGCTATGCTCTTTGCGTTCAAAATTTTCTTCTTAGTTGAATGACTTATGGATTTCAACTTCTTTTTTAGATATAAAATTTTTTCGAAAGAAAAACTGCAGAGTATTTTGTAAAGTTTCTGAATGAAGACTCATAATAAAAAGGATGAGGATTTCCTATAATTTGTGCTAGGGTTTAAGTACCACACTATTTTAATGTTACAAAGACTAAAATTTTCTGTTTAAAACCACAGATTTAAATTATACTCTAGGAAAACATTTAAAGTATGTAATATTGAGCACTATAATATTTCAAGTGACTATTCTCGCTGACATACTGAGGTGAATAAAATACGTTTCTATAAATGGCAAGAGCTAGAACTAAGCTTTCTAGGTCGGAAGACGCCAAGTATCTTTGTGGTAACTGACGCTACTACATACATCACTTCTATGATGACCGAATGTCCCACTGTAACATGAATCATGAAGATGTTAAAAAAATTGGGTTTTTATTTATGGACGCTCTTTAACTACTGTGGTCTTTAGCGTCCCGTTCTATATTGGGCGTGAGAGACCGGCTCTGAGGCCTCTTTAACAGAGTTGAAGTTCTTTTACGTGCCTTAAATCTACGACACAGGACCACCGGCTTTTCTCCCCTTCCGAAGAAAGTCGTGCTAAAGATTTTTACGCCTGAAAAAAAATCCATCGCCCTTCGCCGGGTTTGAACCCGCAATCTCGGGAACTAGAGGCTAGCAGTGTAATCACTACACCACGGAGGGTGACATGAAAATGGTGATACCATATAACACTCTAATACAGGAATAGCGGGTTATTCAAAGAGAGTAAAGCTTTTCATTTAAAGTCCAAGTAACCGCTTCTATGTTGATCGGCAGCCTCTGTGACAGGATTTTGGAAAGTCGCACTTAACTCCCATGTACCGACCAGTTTTCATATTTTTTCCTGCTTTCCCTCACTCACTGGGTTGGTCATTCAACATAATAGCCCAGTGTTCCATTCACAAAGCAAAATAAATGGAAATAAAATGGATGGCACAGAAGGGTGATTACACAACAAGCCGTGCAGCATAATTTGGACTACACTTGTAGAACAATTCTGCAACCGCAGAAATCTAAATTACGATTAAATTCACAGTAGCAAGCTGATTCACAACTGAGATCATTTATAAGCAAGTTTATGCTAGCTGATGTCCAAGAAAGTGCGTACGAAATAAGGTCATCTGTCTGATAAACACGGAATTGTTATATTAATACATCTACAAATGTCCTAAGCATTAAAACGACCTTAACAATGAGAGAAATACAGGAAAATACATCACTAGCATGCTTTCTTACTGATTACATCGAATCAATGACTGTCAGTCCATATTAACTTAGATATACCGAGGGCACCATGGCCGTCCTAATACCTCATTAGCCTCATCATTCTACACATTCATGCTATGGCTACTGAATATTGCACGCGTATTTACGTACATGTAACGTAACTAGGATGCCAGATGTAGGGTTTTTTAAGAAACAGTACGGAAATTTCCTTTTTTGTTCCGCGTACGATATAATTTCCGTAAACCAAATGTGATTTGTTTTTGCTGATTCAGTGATGCCCCAGTTTTCCAATTATCATGTTAACGATAACTAGTTAGTAATACTGCTTATAAAATACCAATTACTGTGATCCTCTTACCTCAATATAAGTAAAAGTGAATTGACGAAGTGAAGAGGCAAGTGGATGAAGGTATTATGTGACATTTTTACAAAAATTGAGTTGGATGGCCAGATAAAGGTGTTCTGCCCTATTCTACCTATTAAAGGCAGTTTTATTGCTAAACGTCAATAAATGAGGGATATACCAGTTGATGAAGGACATAAAACTGCCTTTAATAGATAGAATGGGACATAACACCTTTATCCTATCCTGTAACTCAATTTTTGTGAAAACTTCGCATAACACCTTCATCCACTTTTATTGAGATCGCATGTAGTTTAGAGTCTTGAATCAACTAGCCTAGTATGACCTTTGAAAATAGTGGCATTACTTCTATAAACAAGTAGTTGAGAAGCTTCCTAGATCCTTTTGAGACTGAATAAACCCCGTTTGATACCTACCAGAGAAAAAAGATACAGTAAAGTGTTGCAAACTAGGTGGCTTGTCTGCAGTCAGCAAAGCTACTGAATTCTTCCTTCTACTCTTGGGTTTTGTAAGTTTCATCGCTGTTTTAATGATTGATGGAAACATTTCAATTTCTGTGTTGCAACACTAATTCTTTTGTACATGCATTTAAAATGGCCTTGATAGAATCTCATTTGTGTTGGTCCATTTTTTTCTGAATTATTATTATTTACTTTTGATATACTGCCGTTTATGAAAATTACAACAAGAAAGAGTTTCCCGAATAGCTCCAAACTTGGTGGAAGTGTAGAAGAGTGATTAGGTTTCCAGAGAGATGGGGTACACTTAGGCCGAGCACAGCCCTCTCGTGTCGGTTCGACAAGGTCAGTGTTGCGCCCAGTGTAGTCAGTGCAGAGCTGTCAAACAAGGTGGAAACAATAAAGTGAGTGCCAGTATGTCTAGTCGACCTCAAAGGAACCCATATAGCATGTGAATGAGTTCGAACGGGGCAAAATGATCGGTCTCCGGGAAGCGGGTTGTCATATTGTGACATTTCGGCTCGTACAGGGCATGTTGCTACAACAGTGATGCGTGTATGGAAGCAGAGGATAGACGAAGGTCGTACGCAGCGAAGAGCGGGTACTGGACCACGGAACATGACCACAGCACGGGATGACTGTCAACTTGTCCGCATGGCCATAACGGCCCGTACAGCTTCATTCACAGTGTTGGCTCGACGCTGGAGCACTGCAACAGGTGTGAACTTGTCTGCATCAACGGTTCCTCGCCGTTTACTGTAGGTTTGACTGGTTGCATGCATGCCATTACGTCGGCTTCCATTGTCCAGAAACCACAAGCTCCTCCAACTGTAATGGGCATGTGAACACCATCACTGGGGTGCTGAGTGGCAAAATGTAATCTTTTCGGACGAGTCCCGCTTCAACATGTCCTACAGTGATGGCCGCATACGTGTTCGGCGGTACCGTGGTGAGCGCAACCTGGAGGGCTGCATTGTTGAGCGGCATAGCGGACAAACACCAGGTGTGATGGTTTGTGGCGCCATTGGTTACAACAACCGATCTCGCCTCCTACGAATTGTGGTCACTTTGAATAGCAATCGGTACCTAACGGTGGTTTTAGAGCCTGAAGTACTCCCCCTGCTTCAGACATCTTCATAGGCCACATTTCAACAGGACAATGCCCTGCCACATATTGGGAGGAATGTACAAGCCTTCTTCGAAGAGAGATGGATACCATTTCTTCCCTGGCATCGTTCGTCTGTCATGTCGCCCATGGAACATGTCTGGGATACGGTTCGTCGGCACCTAGTGCGTCACGGTCCTCCAGTAACCAGTGTCACGGATTTTTGGGCTCGAATACAAACTGCTTGGAGGGAAATCCCTCAGGAACTTATTCAAAACCTTTTTTATTCAATGCCACGGCGTATAGTAGCTCTAATTGCAGTGCATGTAAGCCACACGAAATACTGAATATTAAGAACTCAAAGGTCATATAGATTTGAAAGGTTTAGCATTTGTTACTTGTCATGTACCTAATCTGTAGTATTAACTTCATTGAATTCGTGCGTTTCCTTCTTGATGTTGCAATTTTCACAAACGGCAGTGTATAAAATTTTCTCAAATTACTAAAAATTTATTTTGTAACATCAGGAATATATTTAAAAGAGCTTTCACCACTGGATTTACAATATATTCAGCAAGATTAAAATAAGATTTAATGCACACTGCAAATACAAATTAAAGTGTTTTGTCACCGCAGAGGCTTTCGTCTAATACTTCACTACACATTTAGATAATCACAAACTCCATGTTTAATTTTTTCTTCACCTTTTTTTGCTTAAAGAAACCAATAAAAATGTGAGTCTTCTAACACACACTTTGTATCCCATTAAGGTTTTAAGATGTAACATTTAATGGAAACTATAACGTTGAGAAAATGCTTTAAATTGATACATCCTCTTCAATAGTAAAATAGAGCTAAACCTCAAATATGCGTATAACTTTATTAGGTAGCTTTTAGTTATTAGAGTAGTTTAAAACTTTGCAAATATGATTGAGAAACTAGTACGCTTAAATGCGTAATACACAAAATTTACGTTTTGGCCAAAACTAGGCAAAATGTCTCCCATCTCTTCCGTTAATGACACCTGGCTATTGTCAAACAACAGTAACGTCACAACTACCGCTTTGTTTCTCACAACTATGTAGTTTTCAGAAGCTCACAATGACTTCAGAATCCAACAAGTCACCTTTTTTAAAGACATTTTCATACCTATTGCTTTTATAAGTGTTTTAATCCTCGAAAGTTCTGTTAGGGCTTTGCCATAATTTTTAATTCCTATTTAATTTTTTTGCACGATTCTAAGGGATAAACCACGCAATGAACCTAGAAATCATAAGAGCCTATGCAATTCTTTCTGCACAAAAGCAATGAGTAAAAAAGAGCATGTTCACTGAAGAGAGTAGAAGCTAAACAAAGCTGTAAACAAGAAGTGAAGGAAAGTATCAATCGAGAATTAGATCTTAGCCAATATTTATGAACGAAAATCTTCTAAAGGGATGCCAGATATTCAAGGATTTAGAAGAACAATTTTTATATTATTCCTGCGCCTATTTTAATTCTAATTATAGTTACGTGTAACAGAGCACAAATACTTTGTGCAAATATTACACGAAATTTGTTGGGTGTTATAGTTCTGATTACCGTTACTACTCGTATGAAAGTTCGACAACGCCGAGAAAAAGTTGAAGTTTTCCTGAAGAAGACATTGTAAGCATAACAACATTCTAAGCAAAGTAGGATTATGAGAATCTATGTCACTTGAAAAATAAAATTTCAAATATAGTTAAGAGCTTCCCACTATGTAGGGGCGCAGTTCATAAGTATACGTAGTCGCACCTCAGTTGTTTCTAAAGGAGAAGAAGAAGTTCAGAGAAATAGGTGCTTCTACCTTTAGGAACTCGAATATAGTTATTTATTTTCATTTTCCGTTCGGGATGTTTCTATTTTTTCATGCTTTACTTTCTTATTATTCTTTTATGGAATTATGTACCTCTAAAATTGTAATTGAATGTTTTACTAGCTATAGCAGAAGAATTTGTTTGAAAAAAAATATATATACCATCTGTATGGCGAATATGAAGACGGCACCTACAGGGATAAGCACATGTCATTGTCAATCTAAGGAAACACCATCAATTTCAGGTCTTGAAAATCTTTCTTCTTTCACTTCAATAAATTCCAAAATGTTCATACCTGATATTGAAGAATTTAAAATATCTTCAAATACTTTTTATCTAATCGGTATGCTAAAGAAATTATTGACACATCCATCCCTGCTGATAGTACTGTTTTGTTGAAGCCTTGATATGTAATGATGTAGCATTATTTCGTTTTAACCATATATTTGCCCGTTACTGCTTAATTTGTAATTAAAGGCATTGCCAGAAGTTATGAACAATGTATTAGGTTTAAAATTATTTAATTATTTCTGAAACAATTATTTGTTAAATATTTTATCTAAACTGACAAAATAGTAAGTAATTGTATTTTAACATTCCTACACTGAAAATTTAGAATGCACCATACTTTCTGCAGATCCATTTCTTTTTCATTTTTCTCCGTATGTGTGGATTGTGACTCCATTTTGAATTATACTGATGGAGTATACATTTATTTTGTCACAACACAATGCAAATTTATTGGTATTGTGTATTGTTTTTCAAAGTGGAAAAATAAATGAGCTCACTGCATTTATGTGTTAAATGTGCTCTGGCTTGTATGTTTCTTTTTGCTAGTGAACATTATTTGAATTTACAATCATAACAACGTACTACGTTGTCTGAATCTTTAAAGTCGCGCGACGGTGCCACAATTTTGAAGCATATACTTTACCTGCTTCTGATGTCATTATCTCGTACTGCTGTCTGTGTGCCAGCAGTAGAGCTACGAGTACTTTCTCAGGGCACGCGTGGGCATAGTGAAAGGATAACAACAGTCAAATTGACTGAACTTTAATACTTGAATTATTGAAACGAGTTGCCGACCATTTTTAAGATAAAGAATGAAATTGATTATGAATCGTAGCTCTCGAAACTATAATACTAGTTGAGACATATTACAATTTAAATAGCTCCAAGCAGGAAATTTCACTTTTATTAATATAAGGAATTCAAATTATATTTTTAGATAGCAAGAAATATTATTTCAACAGTGTGCAGTTAATAATACACAATGTTATAACATTTGTTACGAAAAAAACACACAATGTTTAGGGTAATTAAGGGATATTAATATATGTTAAGTGCAATTCCTTCAGTAATCAGTCGAGGCGCTACTTCCTGTCTCATACCTCATTCAGTATCTGAATCCAATTTGTTCACCACAGAACGAGAAAGCAATAGCACCGCTGGTAGTAATCCCGCCCCCCTTCAGTGTCCTTGTGTTATTCACCCCGAGTCACTATCGAAAACGGTGAAAGAAAACGTCTAAAATAAATAATTTGTTTACAAGTTATGCATAGAATAATTTATATATCAACATCGCCTGCTTTGTAAAAAATTTTACATAATATTACTATTTTTATTTTTCATTAGAACGGAAATCACAGCTCATGGTGCTTTGCAGTGGAATATATGTAATATTTAGGAATATCCAAAGTTTACACGGTTGTAAGAAGCGGTTTTTTATATGTAAGCTTCTTGATTTTCTGATTCCTTCCTAACGGATTTTAATATATTATTAATTGTTTGGGGGAAATACATCAGAAACACCAATAATAATGTTCAGTTTTCCGTCAAATATTTACTCTTTTAAATTTGTATTTAACTGGTAACAAGAAAGGACAGATACAACATTTTTTCTAATAAAAACTGTATCTAATAACAATATACAATGCAAGAATATGTGCATAATTAATAGATTAGCAAATCACATAGGGTGATTCAAAATAAGTCGGTGATTATTATTATTATTATTATTATTATTATTATTATTGCTGTATTATGTTGAACGGCTTCACAGGCTGTGTATAGGACAATGACTGTAAAACCTGAAGTACAGTCCGAGCGCAGTATGTACGCAAATCATTAAAAATTCATTGTGGTAAAGTTTTGCAAATTATTATTGCTAAGCCCATAGTTTAAAGAATTTATGGGAAAAATTTGTCAGATTCGCATATCTTTCTCTGCCCACTAACATTTCTTTTTATATTTCTTCTGGATACTGATGTTACAAAAGCTTCATGTTAAGCGGATATGCGTTAGCAGGAAATTGAATTATACATTTTGTTGTAGCATTGTACAAATGGGACAAAGAAGGTTAAAACGACAGTCAAATCTAGCCTGGAAAATTACATGCTCTTTGCACGATACAGCAAGAAACAAAACTATGGTAACCAAGGTTAAAAAAGTATGAGAATTGGAAAATTCAAACCAAGAGCAACGAATATCTCGGAAATGGTTAATGTTACAAACACAGTAGACGACATAATTTGTGTACTTTAATAATCTCTAAGTTTTCCATGTAATAAATCTTTGTCTCTTATAGTTCACCAATAACACAAAATTGCATAAAATCCATTCAGAATGCAATCAGCTTTACAAGGTATTTTTATTTAATAAAAATAACGAATACATTTCAATGTAAAGGATAGTTTAGAGTTAGGATGTTTCTTAAAAATGTTCTTGTACCTTTGGTAGATAATGAACTTAAATACAGAATACATTATTATTTTTCAGTTACGGTTCACACACTTATACAAATTTTTATAAAATACGTTTTAAGGTTCAGGGAACCTAGAACATTATACTTCCAATAAAATCTCTATATAGAACTTCAGCTGAAATCAAAATAATTCCTCTGTCTACCGTTAGAAGGAAATAAAAATTGCCAATTGTTTCTGTATGTATGGTACCAAAGTATACTGGTCACGTAATATAAAGTGACCCACTCAGATGCATGATAACAGTATAGTACTCTCAAAATGAAACCAAAGCCTGGCTAGAGTTGAACATTTGTATAACAGACAGGTAAAATAAGCAGAAATATCTAATGAATAATTAGATATATGAAGTATTTGACATGTTTGAGATTGCAACTGGACCAGATGAGAAAGTTTAATGTGTATTTGGATATGCAGCTACGATGGCTCACGGTGTAACATTGGAATTGAAAACCGAATACCCGTTATTTAAGTCCCACTCTAGGAACTTTACTTTCTGCACTGTGATTCTTGACGTAAGGCTACCCTAGCTGCAAGTGATCTTCAAGCATCTACCATCACGCAGTGCATTTATAAGCAGACAGCGTGTTGCCAATTTCTGAGGTTCTCCTTTCCTCCCAGTGTACACTGTATCTTAGCCAAATACCGTGCGTAGCCTAAGCCTCAGGGACAATGTCATCCCTTTTTATTTCTCTAGCTGGGTACTAAATCTGATGTTGCAACCTCTGGCGTGTAATTTGTCCTTGCGGCTCCCAGGCGCTATTTACAAAGGTCATTGGGCGGGATTAAGTGACCTGCCACCGTTATCGTCTCAGGACCTAGACTAAATGCTGCTTCTCTACTGCTTTCCTTCCTATTTCTACACTCTTTTCTTTATCGTCCCCATTCTCCACCCCCACCCCAAGTGTCCAGCTTGATCGTGTTAAAAATTTATGGGTCCATCTAAGAAAAAGTCGCCGAACCAATGCCGCCAGCTTATAGCAGGGGAAGGAAGTCTCCAAAGCGAGATATATCGACTGTTTACCTTAGCTTTCAGTTTGCTTCCAGTGCCTTTCATGAAATAGCGAATTACCTGTTTGTTGCTAAGGTACTTGTGCTTTAGAGGGTTTTTTTATTTCTCTTTGTCATTTTCTTCATTTGAGTAGATGGTTAAAACTCCCCTTTTCCGCTCTAGGACATTTGTGGTAAGGAGCGAAAAGGTATCTACTTTCATATTAATAAGGGTTTGTATAGATATCTATGTAGTGGGAAAATGTCTAAAGATTAAAATATTATTAATAAAACTATCTGGTTAAGGATTCTTCAGAAACAAAAACTATTTCTAGAATCATTCAGCAAACAAAAATACAGGAAAAGTATAGTTTTCAATATAACCACTAGCCTGTAATTGAATGCGCTTACAAATGATAGTAACTTATTAAGCTGTATTATTATGTTTGTTTTTAAATAATTGCGTGAATTAGATTACAAAAGATGACAATCTACGGCAAAAATATTGGGTGTAGAACTGGGGAAAAAGGGTGGAAAACAGAAGGAGGCAGAAATTATCTTTCCGCAGGCTATGATGTTTTATCTTAGGTAAACAAGTGAATGTTACACACTCCGCAGTTGCGTGGCTTTCGGAGATGCGATGAATGAGTAAACTATTTTACTCTTCGTCATGGATGAATTGTGTGTTAAATAAAATAAACTAATTAGGTGTGGCCCAAAATATAAAAGTAAAAAGGCTGTATTGTCCGTTCAGAGTGTCTTTAGCCAGTGGGGAGGGAAAGGTAAAAGCCGCTGAAACGTGGCCAGTTCGGCTTCGTGTGGCTATACTAATTTGCTCTAGCTACTGTGCCGACCGCGCGAATTCCTTATATTTCCCTTCCACTTGCTCAAAATACTCTGATAGACAATAAAACGAACTGATACTTCAAAATTTTCAGTAGTGAGGAAGCAATACTTCACTTATTTGAAACTACCTATATTTCGTTAGAGTTGCACCTTAGCTGCTTTAGGTTTTGCACTTCTCAGGGGCTGAAAATGTTTCAGGTACAGAGCGATTTTTAAGCTTCGAAAACTGTAGCCCTCACCCTTATGCTCGAAAAGTAAAGGAAGTGGGAGAAGTCGAGTAAACCTCTTGCATCGAGCATATAATCGATGTTGAGAAATTCAACCCCCGTAAAACTTCCTAAATATCAACTTGGACCAAAACCATTACAGTTTCTGAGCTCACCACCTCGGCCAGGTATCGTTCAACCCTAACGGAATTCCATATACATATATAATAGGAAATGAGAATTCCTATTAGGTTTTCAAGTCTTAGAAGGTCATTGCGGTATTTTGGTCTGGAAATTATCTATCCATTTGGGTTCAAAACATTTCACTGTAAGATAATCAGCTTCACTTGTCTTGAAACTTTTAACAGAATCTTTGTTATTCACCAGAGAGATTAAGCACACAGTACTCGAGTACTGCACAAGCACATTCAGGAATGCGAGAGAAAGAAAAGCACTCCAGTACAAGTAGATAGGGTCAAGAAACTGAGATCCTTTTTCAGAGCAACACTTCACTCTTCGAAAGTGTAGAGTAACCACTTTTGGAACTGGCAATTCCTTCAGAGCTCCTTCCATACCATTCACTTCATACTCTGGAGTTTATTCCATGACATTTACTTCCTGAACCTTCAGAGTTCGTTCACTTTCTCACTTTCATATCGTCATTCCACCACTATAATCAAACTCCAAATAAAACTCATCATACTGTTTTTAGAGGTCCACATACTGCTTGATAACGTGCATCGATGAATACCATGTGGTAGCCTGAATAAAAAATAAGGCTCAACGATTGCATACTATTGCATAGCACATGCATGCATATATTTTACCTGAATGTTACAATTTATCCAACGTGGGATATTCTAAAAGATGATTGTTCATAAATAATATAAAAAATTAACATACAAAGTAAAAATTAAGTACGATTTATTAAGAAAGTCGTTTGGCGGGTGGGCAGTGGTAACCATATTCATGGGTGGAATTGGACACTATTTCTAATTTCCTAATGTAAGGAAGTTGTTTTCACATGGAAGAAATTCCACTTTTTGTGTTTTTTATTTTAGTACATCATTCACTTAGCATGTTACAGAATGTTATCTAATAAAACTTGGCTGCTAACTATACAAAACACCTCAACCTAAAAGTTTATTTTTACTGCCTGGTTGATTCTAGTTGTCTGGTTTATTTCAATTACGATCAGTTAACATTTACTTTTTGTTATTAAGAATTTAAGGTTACGAAATTCGTTAATTATCTTGTTTAAATGATCATGAACCTTCGAAGCACTACACAAATGTTTTGCTTAACCATAGTTCTACTAATTCTATTCAAATACATTAAACGAAAAAAATTCATTTAATGGTGTACATGTATTTTTAATATGAATGTTGTCAAGGAAATCTTTATGTATGTTGAATTCTATACCTCGGTGTGTGTGAAACAACTGCAAGATATTTAAGAAACTTTATTACTTTTTTATTTTAGTAACCGAAATTCGAGGCTTGATTTTTTTAATAATTAACATTTGACAAAGCTTATCGTCAAGTGCTTAAACAGGCAACCAACCATTTAAGTTGCAGAGTAGTTAAGACTACCTAAATGTTTAACTGATATGAAATTTGTAACCAAATACCTTTCAATAATTCATTTAACATTAAATACTAAACTTGTATTAATCTGTTTTTTGCTAAAGATATATCTACCATGAAACTTAAATATCTGAACTTTCAGATATTTATTCTAAGACAGGCTCTTTTTATGACAAAAAACTACCATTTCTAAAGTGGTGTATCTTGAATACGTAAAGTCTTTTGCAAATGCTTTGGTGGCAAAAAATTTCTGTAAAGCTCTACATTAAAAATGAGTAAGAGCCGGTATAATTATATAGAATTATAATATGCCTAAACACAATTCACTTAGTTTATTAAAATCCAGAATGATCTTAAGCCATGAACAGTTTAATTTATACCCGAGTATGTTTTAAGAATGAAACACCTCAATGGAAGAAATTTGGATTTAGACAACGGTTTTACATTGATCAAAAATGTTTAATCTGAACAATTTTAAACAATGAGCTTTAGAAATGAATTTCTAATAAATTTTAACTTCCATGTCGAAGATTATTTGGATTCATTGCAATCGAATAACTTGATTTGCTGGCTAACCAAAGCTTTAATATTTTGTCACCTTGTGTTATTTTTTAAGGAGCTGCCCATTTGAAATGTTCTACATGGGAGGATTTCAATTATACTTTCAGGGTATACAAAAGTAAGCAATAAAGATGCTGAGCCATAGTTTTCTAATAACATCAATCTTCTAAAATACATATTTTTAATGTAATTCATTTCAGATCACTAAAAGGTATGTAAACTTATGCAAAAGTGCTTCTGAATACAATAATAATAGTAATAATAATAAAAATAATAATAATAATTATAATAATTATAATAAAGCTTGTTTTAAATTTTTACGAAATTCCAGTACACAAACGTCATTTCAAGTGAAACAACAATCAAATCAACAAGTGAATCAACAATTAAACAGCTCATTATTGCAGATATAAATATAGTTTCAAAACTAATAATAAGATTTAAAGATTTGAATGAAGTACAGTTTGTATAGCTAATATTGACATGAATTTTAGAAACTTTGAATGGATTTTGCAGAACTTGGAACTTCAGACTGTGTTTTGTTATTATACTGAATACATTTTAAATGTAGATTAATGTTAATGTGGATGCCATCTTTTATCGTAAGTGATTATAGGTATATACAGTGCATACAATCGTCTTTTAACGCCTAGATGATCCACATTCTACAATGTTCTCAGATTTTGAATCGTTCCAGTAGTTCCAATTCCTACAAACATGCTGTTATCACACACTCTAGAAAAATCCATTGTCGAAGACATTTATTCGAATAGAATCCCTTCCCTTCAATATTTGATCTAAATCCAGACGCAATGTAGTATTTACTTAAAGGCTGCGTAAATACCCTACAAGATGTCTTGGATATCGGCTTTCACCGAGAATCTTCCATTACCGAGCCCTGTTGACGTTGTCAGAAACCAATTTAAAGTCTGTAAATGCAACTGGAGTCTCCTCTCTACAATTCTTTTCATTGTTATCCTTGTGCAAACATTTTGCCTTACTATTTCATGTGACTAAACAAAGACAGGAATGAAGGTCATCTATTAGTTCTTAAGTTTGGAAATCGACCATGGTTGCTACCTCGGCAGAAAGAAAGAAACTGGCATTCAATATCAATATCTTTCTCAGGCATTAATTTTCTAATGATGGTCATTGGAGTGTGAATCTGTAGGTTATTGTAACTTATGGCATGATGAGCTCCATCACTGGCAAGGAGCCAGAAGTTATACATCGTGTTTCCAAAAACGGAAATAAAATTATAAGTAATTTCTGACGGGCAAAGCAACAAAATATTTCATTCTGAAATATGTCGGGAAATAAAAATACAGAAACGTAAAATGTAATATAAGAAATCAAACGAAACAAAAAACGTTGTAGTGATATAGCATTGAATTAAGAAGCAATATCACTCTTACAGGACACCAGAATGTGTGTATATATATATATATATATATATATATATATATAATATAGAGTAAGACAAGTATTCTGACATCAAAACAGATGCTTGGAGTTCGTCCTATGCATGCGCTCATACGTTCATCAAGCATTTGCACAACCATTTTAGTTTTCTTGCTTATTACTGAAAGGTGGTGAAGGCTTCATTGAAGGGATATTCAATTGTATACAGATTAGGCATAAAAAATTAAACTGAGTTTTATTTATGGACGCTTTTTAACTACGGTTCTTAGTGTCCCATTCTATATTGGTCGTCAACGACCGGGATTTTGCTTAGAGGCCTTTTTATCAGGCTTGAGGTTCTTTTACGTGCCGTAAATCCACGACACGGGACCATTGGCTTAACTTCCCTTCCGAAGGAAGGAGTTTACCCCGAAAAAATCCATCGCCCTCCGCCGAGTTTGAACCCGCGACCTCTGGAGCTAGAGGCTAGCACAATACCTCTAGTTATAGGACGACCAATTATGCATCGGTTAAGGTACCTTTTATATACCCCACATGGATAAGTCAAAACGTTTAATATTAGGTGACTGAACAGATCATTTAATGGGCCATTATCGTTCTTATCAATCTATTGGGTAATATCTTGAATTATTTGATAATTGTGGTTCTACGAACTTGCATCGCTAATTATTCATTATCCAACAAGAAAGACAGCGAGTTTGTGGAAATGCAGATATGTCAGTACATTGAGGCGTCGGGACGGACTACTGGCCCAAATAGTTGGCCACCAGCAACGTCCCCGTTGAAGCACCGATAAAAATTCTTCCACTTTGACATTCCAGTCATACCATAGGGATTCTATGTATACCGTAAGTGTCATGTGTAGGTACGTATGGTACCGTCCGTACCAATCATTGCCTTATTTGTGAAGAGCGGAGATGACAGAAGTTTATTGGTGGTCCTGACAGGTTGCAGATATTAGTCACAAAGGCATTCCTTGAAAGGGAAAGTCCACACGCAATAATCCCTAAACAGGGTTGTCATGCAGGATGCGCAACACTATACTTTGGCTTATACCATCTATCTGTGGACATCTTATCTAGTTCAAATACCACACACAACCTTCCAGATCTAATAGACAAACAGGACGCGCTCGCCCTACGTAGCCACTCATTCTATTAACGAATCCCGATTTACAGAAACGCCGAAACACTGTTACTAATGTGTACAGGTTGGGATACCATCTGTAGGAATACTTCACCTGCTATATTAGTGCTGCCAACAGATACTTTCCACTCGTCTGGCCAAAGACGAACGTAAATTCTACCTGTTTTTTCTTGTACGATTGGTGGACTAGCATAACACACATCAACTTACTAGGCAGCATCCTGAAATATTGCTTACAAGCAAGAGTATGTATGCAGTACATGGTTTTTCTATGGAGCGAACAGTGGTGCCACTTCCATACTGATGCTTCTCGATTTGCTCATCTTTCATGCCTACCTTATTTACTTTATCTTTCGATCCACATTCAGTTTCCCTAATTACAATGTTTCTGTACATTCATTACACTTTACGAAATAAGTTCTTACATGCTTTTGTTTTGTTTTCTCTTAGGAACGATCTCTTGAAGTTGTCAACAATGTTTGGGAGCTTCCTGTGTATTGACAGCTACATATTTACATACATTCTTCCCAGTTTTTACTCTTAATAATTGATGTTTTTTTTCCTGATTTTTTTGTCATTCACACCGCTTCTAAAAGAAATTGGTGCTATAAAACGGCGCACTTCCAATACCACTTTTTTAGAATTCCATGCTTCTCTACCTGTTTCTTACCTTCATAAGATTAGGACAAGGTGCGGACGGGGACTTAGCACCTCGGCCTACAAAATATTTTGTGCCCATCATGCCCCTGACGGGGTGATCCCGGGAGGACGGGGAGGGGTGAGTTGAGGTGAGAGGAGACAGAGGACGGCCGGACCAAAAGGTACGATAGGGCAGATGACATGTTCCCTACCTTTTACAGTTTGAAACTCCCCGAATGGTAGCTTGGTGCAACCTACTCTCCTACCCTGCAGGCTCGCACATCCCAATGGGGAGGCCCGGGACTCGGAGATCGCCCCCATTCCGGGGGACGAAGGGTTACATAGAGCATCCTTTTCCCCTGTTATGCAACTCCGATACTCCCGCCGACACCTTCAACCCTGAAACAAATGAAAGGTGAAGTGAAATGGAGAAACAGGGAGTTCAGGGGATGTAATGAATCTTCTCAGCATTCGCCTAGCGATCCGAGGAAACGCCGAAAAAAAACGTAGATCAGGAAGATCGGCTGCGCAATTCGATCCCACAACCGCCCGAATGCGAGCCAAAGCGTTACCGTCTGAGCCATACCGCTCGGTTTCTTACCTTCGTTACTGTTAAGGATATTTTCCTTTGCTTTTCTGTATTTCCGTAATCTTTAAGTGAGAGCTTCTGACCGTCCTATATCACAGAAACCACTTTCAGGATCTCTGACGCGTTTTTTTTTTATTTATTTTTGTTCTATGTCTGGCTTTGTTGTATTGCTTTCGGTCGTTTGCTCTTGAGTTTCCCAGAAGTATCTTATATTGCTTACTTTTTACTGCCTTTTCTAGATCTTCAAGCTATGTTCTCGACTGTGCTTTCAGAGCACCTTTCTTCCAGTTCTATTGCTTCCTTATTTCTTATATGGTTTGTCATTCTTTATGTCGTCCTCTTGTAGCTATAAACTACAAGTAAAAATTAAGGTTTTCTAGTACATTTACTTCTCACTTTATACACTAATATAGAAACCAAGGTGCTTTGGTATTATTAATCCTCCGGTTTTCTCTATGTTCAGTTTTACAGATCTTAAGGCGACGGCAGCCTCCAAATAGGATTTCAAAAGATTTAATACATTTTAACAATAATTTGGCATGTTATCCAGTAGTCCTTATTACAGGTTCTTTATACATGGAATAATATAAATAAAGTTTCTCCTTAAATCGTTGAAAATGACACATTCTGAACGATATGTTGCTCTGTTTTATAAGAAGTTTGATAGGGTAAAATCAGTCACCTTATAATGAGCATACATGTTTAAATTTCTTCGTTCGCTTCGCTTCATTTTTATCCCTCCTAATTAAAAGGAAAATGCTTACATGTGTATGCCTCGCAACGTGGCATTGGATACGAAAATCGTGGACCTGTAGTCTGTGAACTCGGCTCAACATTGTACAATAAAACGGAACGCGATCCTTCCGGTATTTTTTCCGTTTTTGCACGTTTCCGTTATAAAGGGTTTTATTTTAATAAAAATGTGCAAAAATGTGATCGCATAGAATTACAATAAAGAAATGATTTAAAATAAAAGGCTATAAAAAAAGAATATAGGTTCAAATGTATGATTTGCTTGTTTTCAAAATAGGTTCAAATGTATGGTTTGCTGTATTCTCATCTTACATAAAATAATTGCAGATTCTCTGTTCGCACATGACGTGTGCTAAGTTAAATCTTGCACATACGGTTCTTAAAACTTGGGTACAAGTACAGTCGTGTTTAAAATTAATGGCTATCACTTATCTATGCATTATGCATTTAATAATCCGTCTTATCCAGATAATCATTACGTTTCCGTGTTAAGCAGTTTTCCGGTTTAGAGTATTATTTAATATAAAAATGGCTGCGTTCCGAGATTTACTTTCCGCTTGTCCAGCTTTCCGGTGTATAGAAGATCAGGTTTAGACATGTTTTAACATATTCTACTCATTTTCTTTAAATTTATGGTGAATGGGAGGTAAAGATTAGAAGTGTATATTCTGTGTTCATTAGCAAGAAATTCTTGTTTTGTTAAATAATATACAGAACTGCACTCATTCTTCTCTAATTGAAATCACTGCTAATTACGAACATAAGCAAATTTTCCATATAAATGAAGTGCTGTTGCTGTACTTGACCAACTCCAGAAAGTTATATGTATTGTCCAAAAACGAGTCCTTCACGACCAGCTACTTGAAGAGAAAAACTGTCCGGACAGGATCTCATGATTCATCAAGGAAGAGATTTGGTAATCTTGTTTATACGATCAGTGAGCGATGAGCTAGGGCATAAATTTCCGTGATACTATCTCCAGTTACCGAACAAAAAGCACGAATATTATATACCAGCCAGGGCAATAATTTCATTCAAAGCTGCGGCTGCAGCATAGATGCAAGAAGGTTTATTTTATAGCAGCATGTGGCTGTGGATTTGACTAGAAGTAAAGCAAGCGCTAAATACAACAGACATTGATATTGTAGCGGGAATCGTCGATCAGTAGCATCTGAAAAGCGTCGTTCCGCTGGTTGATGCTATCTCTGCAGTGTTCTTGTCCTCGGCTATTGCTACTCGTCGGCGGCTGTATTTTCCATTCACAATCTTTACTTATATAGGTAATTTTTGGGCCTCAGGATTATTGCAGGTGAGGCAATTTAAAATTAACTGCATTTCCCTTAATAAATGTGGTTTATTATCGAATCAAATACTTATGGGCGGCTAGCTTTTCCCATTATACCAATTCCCACCACTAGAATACATCAGGAGCCTAAACTAACTGATCACGTCATCCCACCCATATGCACACACGTGCATTTGTCGTCCAGAGAGTAGTACATTATGTCGACGAGATTCTAGAAGAGAGAGTGAAAATCTGGGGCTTTGTTCCCCTTTATATACTAGTGACGCTTACCACCGCGCCTCAAAATGGTCTTTAGATAGCTTTACCTAAACATGTATGAGAATATTCTACTCCAACGTTTTCTGCATACGCGTCTTCATGGCGCGTCAGGAAGCGGATTCAATATCTCCGACTCTTTCTTTTCTCTATCTGTCTCTTTCTATTTCTCCTTACCGCTACCAGTTCACTGTTCATTAGCTTGGTGAAAGGTAGGCTCTACCTAGAATTATCTTGTATCTGGAATTTGCTAGCTCACCCGTCTCTTACAATCTGCTTTGTACAATTCTTGGTTGTTAAATATTATATTATTACTATGTACAATTCTTATGTATGTATGTGTTCGAGCGTGTGTGTGTTATATCCCCTTTCAATACCGTCCTTGTGTTTTACATTACGTGACGCAATTCTGTCTTGTATGCACGAGAAGCTGTCTAAGATTGGGAGAAAACCTGTATGTTCTTCTAGAAGTGTACAAAAACTTATTTCCCCTATCATAAGAAATACCTACTTTATTTCCAAGTAGCAGCATCCGCTCTACTCGTGTCATTGTTAACTCCGGAGATTTTGTCTTACTCTCTTCATTCCTCCCCACGTAAGTTTCTCTACAACTTATACGTTCATGTGATGTTTATTCTTTTAAAAAATAACCAATCGTGTTATTAACGCCAAAGACATCCGCAACAGCACTTAGAGGTGGATTTTATTATTCTAAAATTTAATTTAACTGTCTTTAAGACAGGAAGTGTCATTCATAGAAAAAACTGTTCAAAGCAAAACTGGATAAAAGAAGTTTACGTATAAATCTGCAAAGAAATAAACCATATGGCTTGAGAACAAACGTTACCATGCTTAAAAATAGTACTAATGTTTAGAGTAGTAGTACTACTACTACTCTAAATGTTTAGTACTAATTTCATTTCATTTCTTTCTGAAATCTTTCTCTGTGCAATGAAGCAGAATTCAGGAGAGACAATGGCGGATACACTAAAATTTTTAAAAATATATTTTAGTGTTTATATAAAAATATAACATATATCAACTTAGAGGCAGTTTCAATTCATAAGAACTGCAAGAACAAAGGATGCCATTTTTGTCAATTTTCAACATATGGTCTCCGCTTAATAAATACATATATGACAATGCAATAATATCCCAGGCTTTTTAGAATAAAAAATTATTAATTCAAACGAACCTGGTATATAAGCTAGTTAGCATTATAACTTTTTCAATAAAATCAGCATAGGAACTTGCTGCAGAGTTCCTTCCTTGTTTCTGTACACAATTTCTCCCTTCCTGGTGCCGAGAGATAATTGTTCCGGCTTTCCGTTGACGATCACCACTTTATATCCCTCTAAATATGCCTGTGACTGGCGTGTGGCAGAGGTAATTTAACTTTCGTACGCTTCGCTTCTCAAAAGTGTCTGTAGTTAACACCTGCGCGAGAAGCATTTGTAACTCTCAAGTATTTCAAGCCGTTTGCCTGCAATGTCAATTCAAAAGCCATGTGTGTTTTGAGTGGTTTATAAGAAAATGTATAATAATTTATAATATGTGTACACATGTGTACATATTGTAGAGATTATCGTTTAATTATGCTACTAGTTTGGGAGAAAACAATTTTTAAAAATGACACTTAAATTTTTACTTAAGTACTTATACAATATGCTCATTATTGTTTAGTAACGTTGCAACTAAGCATTTTAACAAAAATTAATTTCATTCATTTTTATCCTTTTACTTATAAGCAGGTAATCGCAATTTAATTCATTTTTGTGAAAAGTGCATCTTATGGAACAACTTTAAAACGAAAATGTGCCAATAAATGAAGTTCCGAGAAAAAGAGTTTAACATTAAAACGCTAGAATAACCGTTTTTCTTGCATTATGCTATCTAAAAAGCACTTAGAGCAATACAGGCCCTCCTTCCACCTTTTCTGCTCCTCTGCAGCTATTTGGAGATTCCTGAGGCCGTCTCTTGAATGGTTTGTTCAATTTAGCGTGGACAAAAGTTATTCGCTTTATATTAGCATTTTTAGGCTTATATGCTGACATATAACTCGCTATATGACATGCTGTGAAAGCTAGGCAGAACTAAAGTAGAAGGTTTGTAGCGTTTAATAACATTGTGTACTTATAAATGTTGGCAATTTTTGGTCTTTTACACAGGTATAGTTATTCTTAAATACTTAAGATACGATCATTTACAGTTTTACTTTCTGGGCCACTGATTTAATATAGGGACAGTATTCCACCCAGAATTTCAATAATCAAATTACATCGAAAATGCGTTTCGAGACCTCGTGATTACAAAGAGGTAGCTTCCATTAGTCACTAAACTAACGGTGTGAAGGTATTTGTCTCGAATAACCTATGTTGACTATCGCAGCACAGAGCAGACGCAGATGAGCTGTGAGGGCAAGTAACCATGAGAGTAACTTTTCCTATTTCTGGTATCTCGGTCCCATATATTGCCTAATTGCGCACATCGCTTCGGTAAATAAAATGCAGAAATTTTATAAGCAGGTCCGGTCTCCTGGTTGAGCTTTTCGATGCCTGTATGGGAATGTAACTTTAAGGCTTATATTAGTTAAATGTAATGGACTGAATTAAGTGGTTAGTGATGTTAAATTCCAATTTAACCTACATATAATTTCGATCAAAGTTATGAACATCAAAGTTTCCTTACTGGTCTACTTCCGATTGAAACTTCCCGAACGGTCCCATTCCGAAGTAATAGAAATTTCGAAAGGTCCTCTGTGAATATGTAGATTCTGAAGGAATTATTCTCTGAATTGAAAAAGGATTGACTTTTATGAGTTATTTTATAGATTAATTTATGTTTTACAAAAAATTGCAGATGATTCACTTTTTAAGTGGCTTAATTTGTGAAACAAAGAAATGCCCTAATGTTAGCAGATATTCTAAAGGCCTACCTTCCTCCTTGCGTATGAGATACTGAAGGATAATGTTTAAAAGGGTGGCTTACAAGTCATAGTTAATTATATTAAAATTTGTAGCATTAGAATCTAAAGCTGTGTGGAAGAGAATGGATTGAAAAGCAAAGAAAGCTTATAATTCTCATCCTTTTTCCTGTTCAGCGTTTGTGTTTAAACAATTAAAAGATAAGTATTATAAACTGCAGAGAAGAGATGTAAATAACTAGTATTGCATATACAGTTAATTAATAAAATTATCAAGTCGCACCTTTTCCAGTAACTTTAGAGACCACATACAGTGTAACTTTCATAAAAGGAGTTGGTGATTAAGTGGAAAATACTTAACAAAACTGTAAATAGCAATTGAAAAGGGTAAAACTAATTTTCAATCGTATTCTCTAATTTTAGAAAACAGATCTTAGGAAAATGATATTGAAAGACGCCTGGAAATCACAAAGGTTAGAATATTGGCTAATTCATGTGCAGTTTAGGTAAAAAAGAAATAAATAAAAACAATGTTCACCGTACAAAACTCGGTTATATTTCATCTCATCTGACAGTGATTGGACAAAAATAGCCTACACGCATGTATCCATGTGGGCTTTTGCATTCATTAGAATGTTTTATTTGAAAAACAATTACCATTAACAGCAATACAGGTAATCACGATTGTGTCTGTCGAATTGGTTATTTATTGTAATTAGGTTTCGGGAGAGAAAAATCCATCAAGCTGCACGAGTTCGAACCGGTGGCCGATAGATGCATGGGAACGCATGATAATCACTAGAGCTCATCAATAGTGATTTCCCCACGGCGCAAGCAACAGTAATTATTGACCCTTGCGGCTGTATGTCGGTTTTCGATATACAAAGCAAGAGCTGTCAGTTTCATTTGCACTAAACAATCAGGATTCTGCGCCTCTGGAGTGCTCCTTTTCGGCATTGATCATAGTCACAACTGCGGAAAATAGGACGAGTGCCGAACATGCGCTCTTCTGTATTAAAGCCGAGCAGTGTTTAAAGTGAGCGGATATGTCGAAACGTATCGTCAAATCTATATATCCGGAATTTGGAGGTTTCTGTTGTTTTGCGTTGCCTCGGACGTACACAGCAGAAATAGCACTCCCCCTTTCTCTGTCCCTCATATACACAGAGAGTGAATATGAAATTTATGGCATCACTCTTTACAGTTACTGGTATTGCGATGTTTTATGAGACCGCCTCCCTGCCTGGAGGTCAACATGTCTGCTGATGTCCGGAGGGAGTGGGATCGATTCAACTCGTTCTCCAGAACAACCCTAGCTACTTGTTATGAAATGAGGAAACCCGAGGTTAAGGTTGTTAATACGACTGGCATAAGAAAACTTGGCACCCTGGGTGAAAATTCCGTACCCCACACACATAATATACAACATAAAATTAAATCATTTGATTTCTAAAGAACTATATAGCAATTTAAATGCAGGATTATTCAAAATAAGGAGCATAATCCAAATTTTTATTTGAAACAGTGACTTGAAAAAACCAGGGAGAAGGGATAGGTGTAATTACAACTGAGCCGAACACTAGCCCAAATATAGATACCCTTTAAACCTTACCAGCAGCGTAGCTCAACAGTGGGATAGAAGGTAGATTGCTTAATCACAGTAAAATTCTAAAATCTACCTCCACAAATTTTTAGTTTTAAATTGTATTAGTCGTCCAACTTTTTTCTAATGTGGGCTGTAAGATAGGATGGAATACAAAATCAGAGAACAAAACTTAACGATAACTGTCTCCCATACAAATTTCTGAGTTCTTAAACACTAAAAGCACTACTGTTAGTGTCGGGCAAACCTAGACAAGAGCCAAGAGACTTCGACTTAGTCAAGCCACACGAGGAAGTAGGGATTAACAATCGCATGGGGTGACCAAGCTGCTTAAAGCACGGACTCGTAATCGGAGGTCCGCGGTTCAAATCTAGACAGGACTGTCCTTGTCTGAAGATTTTTTTCCATAACCTCATAATTGGTGAATGCGGGAGAAGTACCTTAAGCTTAAGCTTGGAACGTTTCTTTCACATATTTTCTTTACTACTTATCATTTCTTTTATCGTTAATGTCCATCGCATGCAGTGCCATGTGCAGTAAGAACGGACGTTAAACAAAAAGGAAGATAGGCAACACTTTATGAATAACTGAGACAATGCATTAAGTTACAAAACATTAATGATAAATGCTTAATGAATAGGTGGTCCGTGTATATATTATCTCTTTGACTGCTTCACATGCTTGTATGATGCAGTTATCAGTGGGTGTATTATCATGAAACATACAAAGCTTCTTTTGCAAGATTGCCATGGCATAATTTCGTAAAGCTAAATATCGTAAAATAATATTTTCCATTTTAAACCTGAAAATGTGAATGAATTGTAAAATTATAGTTAATCCGGCTTCCATAATGTACAAAACAAATTTTGCCACGCCCAGACTCGAACTACGGATCTTCAGCTCTACATGCCGGTGTTAAAGGTCTCCGGTCTCGTCGCACGCATTCCAGATAGATATGTATAGATATAGAGAGAAATTAAAATTAAATTCAGTTTTATTTATGGATGTTCTTTAACTAGTATGGTTCTAAGCTTCCCATTCTATATTGAGCGTGAAAAACCGGAAAGTTTGCTCAGAGGCCTCTTTGTCAGGTTTGAGGTTATTTTACGTGGACCATCGGCTTTACTTCCCTTCCGAAGGCTAAGGATTTTTAGGCATGAAAAAATACAAAGCCCTCCGCCAGGTTTGAACCCGCGACCTTGGGACCCCTAGACTACGGAGGAGACACACAAAAAAACGAATTTTGGATAGCTGCCAAACTTTGTACGAGGGGTGATCAGAAACTAAGATTACAAGGCCGATACTCCTAGAGTTTCGTCTGTTATAGAGATATTAGTAATGTGCGGTATTTTCTAATACATGTGGTCGGAAACTGTGTAGATTTTCAGCCACCCTTCACCTATAGCGCTAATTGTAGGTAAAGGCAATAGCGGTTCGTTTGGATAACTGCTTTCGCAAAGAAATCCGCTCCGTTATTCGAATTCTGTGGGCGAAACATATAACCGCGGTTGAAATTTACCGGCACCTAGCACAGGTTTATGGAGAGACTGTAATGTCTCGTCAGCATGTCGCAGAATGGTGTCGAAAGTTGGCTGCCGTTAGAGAAAACGTCACCGACGAGGATCGCAGTGGCCGACTCATCACGACATCAACAAATTTGAACACAGCTCGCGTGGAGGAACTGAAGTCTGGAGCATCACGTTGCGGCATATGACGGCAGAATTGAGAATGTCGTTCGGAAGCGTTTGTCACATTGTTCACGATATTCTGCAGCACCGGAAAGTTTGTTCCCGATGGGTTTCACGAAATCTGTGCAACCAACACAAGGTGAAGCGCATGGGGGCAAGTCTGCAACTTTTGCAACGGTTCTCCACGGAAGGAAACAGTTTTCTTCATCTTATTGTCACACACCTCCAGCAGTAAATGGTCGTCAATGGAGTTGAAACACCCTTCTTTCCAAAGACAAAGAAGATTAAAGAGACGCCATCGCCGGGAAGGTGATGGCCACAGTGTTTTGGGATAGCGCGGTGTCATACTCGTGAAGGTTTTGAAAAGAGGGCACACAGTGACCGCTGACCGATACTGCAAGACCTTGACATGATGGCACGAAGTAATCAGGAGGAAATGACCAGGACTGTTCACCGAGGTCATCTTCCTTCATGACAACGCGCGGCATCATACAGCCCAGAAGACCACCACGTTGTTGAAGTGGTTTCGCTGGGACATCATCGACCACCCTCCCCACATCCCGGAACTCGCTCCAAGCGACATTAAACATTTTCCTCACTTAAAGGAGCACCTACTGTTAGGGATGACGAGGATTCGCTTCAGACGAGGAGGTGAAACACTCCGCGACAACATGGCTGAACACAAAAGGCAGGATTTTTACTAGGAAGGATATTCAAACTCCTCCCACGAAGCGACAAGTGCCTAAACCGATATGGAGACTTATGTCGAAAAATCATCTAATGTATGTACCATCAGTTGACTAACTTTGAAATAAGATTACACATTTTACTGCAGGCTTTGTAACCTTCTGATGACCCCTCGTATTTCAATTCAGTATTTTTGAACATCGGGACATGAATTACAAGAAAATGTACCACCCCAAACTGCCATTTATATTGAAAACGTTTCTTCACTTTTTATTTTCTGTGTCTGAAATAGTTTGAGTAATAAATTCCATTTGCTGAATTTTCTGCGGCTATGTAATACTCTTCGGCTATGTAATACAGTTCATTCCAATGTGTTTTATACCTTTGCATAACTGGTAAACTATGAATAAGCACAAATTTACAACTCGAATAATGTCGAGCTGTTGAACACACAGTTTGTCAAACAACTTCCATTTTAACAAGCCTTTTCGAGATAATCGGACCATTGGTTTGAGGTTTCCAATACTTTCGTCCTACATGTTTTGAAATGCTAAATTACCATCGTGATATCATTCAAAGAATATTGAATTTCAATGTTAATAGATAGCGATTCGCTTTTTAAAGATTTGGCTATCGAATCGCGTGTATCCCCTTTATACCTATCACGAAATGTGTAATGAAACAATTTCTGCAAACGTTTTAGACCATTCAAAATCCGATGTTAGGAATATTTAAGTTGTTTCATCCAATTATGCTTTTTGTTCGTGTATGAAACCAGTATTGTTAAAATTCTATTCTCCCATTACCAGGAAACGGTTTTCTTGAATCTAAAAGGCAAAACGTTCTTGCCTGTCACAATGCTGACAAGCTAGAGAGAGGAGGGGACAGAAAAGGAATAGGAGGGTGAGGAAGAGAGAGGGGGAATCGAAAGGAATGGAAACAAAATGGAAGAAAATCTCTTTAGTTAAGCAGAGGATTTTGGCAATGTGTAAATACAACTTAGATATGTTTTGGAAATGTTCTCGGCCGACTCAGAAGTTATGAAAATGGCCAAATTGCTATGATATTGTTAAGTCGTTGGCGCACTGTAAATTTTCAAATGCGTAAGTGTAGTCACTTGTTTATGACGATATGTTATGACATTTTCTACAAAATGGATAAAACTGAAATACTAGTTGTGATTAAGTGCCTAACTTTATTTTGAAGGTTTTTACCTAAAAGTAAATACAAAAGTACTTTAGATTTGACATTAAAGGACTCTTCCCCTTTGTTTTAAACGGTTAAAAAGGGAAGTGCTGAATTTAAGCATGGTCGCGCATACCTACATATCCATCAACATGAGCGCTAAGGACGTCCCAAAGCTGCTGCCGCAGACGAGATTATGACAGAAATTCATAAAGTTGTACGCAATATTCGCCGATTTAAGATATTCGCTTAAAGGACACCGCGTTTAACAATGGACCTAAAACGTATTCAAAGAATATTCCTTAAAAGTGATTAGAATTGTTTAAATTTTCCAGGGAGTTTCTCATAATGTTTCATAACGATAAATGAAACATGAGTTCATCACTAAACGCCAGATATGAAGTAGCAATCCAAAGAAAGCTGGCCATTGTGAGAGTGAACTAAAAATATTTTCATCTGCAGATACAATCATAGCTAACGTTTTCTGAGATTCTCGCTGCATGGTTCTCATATACCTCCAGAAGGACATAACCATCTACGGGAGTAAGTATCCCGCAGTACTGGACCAATTGAAGGATGTTATTCAAGCTAAATGTCCATACGTTGTGAAAAATAATCTCCGTCAGATAATGCACCTTCACACATGTATGGGGTATTTACTGTAAAACTGCATGACCATCGTTTACGGTTCCACATCCGCCATATTTGCTGAACTTGCCAAGGTTACCTTTTGCTCTCAAACCGAAGAAATGGCTGATTGAATGAAGATTCACATCAAATAAGGGGTTGAAGCTGAGACAGAAGCTCATTTTGCACAGCTGGACAAACCTCATTGACTGAAGATATTAAGTCATTGGATTGAAATACATGATTCAAAAGATGTTGATAAACAAGAAAAGGAACACTTTTCTTAAGGGTAGGCTACACGACGAAAGTTGCCAGAAAAGGAAGACCTACGAAGATCTTTTGTACCTAAGCCCCTGACTGGGCGACCCCGGGAGGGAGGGGTGAGTGAAAAAGACAGCACGGCCGGACCAGGGCACACGACGGGCAGAGGGCAGGGTTCCTACCTTTTTCCAGATTTAAACTACCCGGATGGCAGCTGATACAGCTTTCCCCTGCAGGCTTGAACATCCCACTGGGGGGCCTCCATTCCAGGGGACAAGTGCCATGCAACCCGAGACTATCCGATACTTTCAACCCTAAAACAGCCAAGCAGATGAAGGGTGAAGTGAAATGAGTAATGGAGGTGAAATGGAGGGACAGGAAAGTCGGGGGATGTAATGAACCTTCCCATCATTCACTCAGCGACGAAGGGAAACACCCTAAAAAAAACCATAGGTCAAGAAGATCGACCGCGGGAATCGAACCTACGATGTCCCGAATGCGGGCCACAGACGTTACCGCCTAAGCTATCCCGCTCTGTAATGGTAGTGTTGTTTTGTATTCTGAATTCTGCACCACTTCACAGAAAGAAAATTCTGCCTATACCCTTTGGATCACATCTTTTAAAGGAAACGTTGCACTACAAATTAGTAGTACTTCTAAGTGTGGTAGTTTTCGTAAGTGCAAGAAATGCGATTATTCCTTTGTAACTATATGTAAGTTGTGTTTCTCCATTTTTGTTTTGAGCAGTGTTTTCTCTGAATCACATTTTATGGTATAAATGACCCGTTTTTTCTGGAGGCATTTAAGTCAGATAAGTGAAACTTTGATTTGATGAACACAGCACCTCCATGGTGCTATTGATCTACTTCGGTATTACTAAGTTGGTGGGTTATGTTTTAATAAATTAAGGACCAATAAACTTTAGTACAAGATTAAGATTTTTGCTTAATTGCACAATCTGACGTAATAAACCACATCATTGTATAAAAGTAGGTAGATGCATCTACACTGCCGTTTGTGAAAATTGCAACACTAAGAAAGAATTTCCCGAATAACTCCAAACTTAGAAGTGTAGAAGAGTGTGCAAACAATAAGTGATTACGTTTGCAGAGAGATGGGGTACGCGTAGGTCGAGCAGAGCCCTCTTGTGTCGGTCCGACGTCAGTGTTGCGCCCAGTGTAGTCGGTGCAGAGCTGTCAAACAAGGTGGAAACAATAAAGTATGCGCCAGTATGCCTCGTCGACGTCAAAGGAAGCCATATCGGCATGTAAGCAAGTTCGAACGGGGCAGAATAATCGGTCTCCGGGAAGCGGTTTGTCATACCGTGACATTTCGGCTAGTACAGGGCATGCTGCTGTGACAGTGATGCGCGTGTGAAAGCAGTGGATAGATCAAGGTCGTACGCAGTGAAGAGCGGGTACTGGAACACAGCACGGTATGACCATCATCTTGTCCGTATTGCCATAACGGAACGTACGGCTTCATCCACAGTGTTGGCTCGACGCTGGAGCACCACAACAGGTGTGAACTTGTCTGCATCAACGGTTCATTGCCGTCTGCTGCAGTTTGGATGGGTTACATCCATGCCATTACGTTGGATTCCATTGTACAGAAACCACAAGCTCCTCCGACTGTTATGGGCACGTGAACACCGTCACTGGGGTGCTGAATGGCAAAATGTAGTTTTACGGACGAGTCCTGCTTCAACGTATCCTACAGTGATGGCCGCATATGTGTTCGGCGGTACCGCGATGAGCGCAACCTGGAGGGCTGCATTGTTGAGCGGCATAGCGGAAAAACACCAGATGTGATGGTTTGGGACACCATTGGTTACAACAACCGATCACTTCTCCTACGAATTGAGGGCACTTTGAATAGCAATCGGTACCTAACGGTGGTTGTAGGCCCTGAGGTACTCCCCCCTGCTTCAGGCATCTCCACAGGCCACATTTCAACAGGAAAATGCCCGGCCACATATTGGGAGGAATGTACAAGCCTTCTTCAAAGAGCGACTGGTATCATTGCTTCCTTGGCCTGCGCGTTTACCTGACATGTTGCCCATCAAGCATGCCTGGGATATGGTTGGTCGGCACAAGGTGCATCACGTTCCTCCAGTAACCAGTGTCAGGGATTTGTGGGCTCGAATACAAACTGCATGGAGGGAAATCCGTCAGAAACTTATTCAGAAACTTTTTAATTCAATGCCATGGCGTTTAGCAGCTCTAATTGAAGTGCACGTAGGCTACACCAAATACTGAATATTAGGGCTCAGGTCATGTATAGATTTGAAATGTTTATCATCTGTTACTTGTCATGTACCTAACATGTGGTATTATATTCATTGAATTCATGCGTTTCCTTCTTGGTATTGCAACTTTCACAAAGGGCAGTGTATGTGCAGTAAAATTTTAGTCTGATATGCTAAATAGTGTTTGAGATAATGGTGCCACGAAGTCAGCAAGTTTAACAATAATGGAATAAATGACAAAACGCACAATATAGCTAAAGTTAATGGCCGTAAATATAATGGAAATAAAACAATGTATTAGAAAGATTATAAAAACTTAAGGAATTTTAAGCTATGCGAATATTTGTGTGGAGGTTACATAAAATGGAAATTGCTGCAGTTCATTCTATTGATAGACAAATGTTTATCTAATATATAATCAAAAACATTCATATTAGTAGGTAAATGTATAAATAGCTTTATACTGGGACAGCCAAAGCGGTAAAAAAGACATTAAAACGTTTTTGTTAGAATACAGTAATAAATATTAGATGTCGCTGCATTATGGAAAGTTTTATAATTAAAAGAGCATTAATAATACGGAACAGTATTGCATGGTGAATATCCCAGCATTTCGCGATGCTAAATTTTAATAAATACTAATGGCTTCTCCTATTACGCTCCTTTTCATTAATAAAACTGTCACATAATATGTATTTAATCATTAAATTCAACGGCAAAACTGGTATATGTTTACAATTTCACGGCAGCTATGACGCTATGGCTTTAAAGGTACACTATTATGCAGTTGCCAAATTGAGTGTACAAAGACCGAACTTAATTTGGCATGCCGATGAATGAAAACTTGTACCTCACTTCATGTTCTCGTTCTCATTCCTTCTGACGCCTGTACAGTTTAGTTTCACATGGTCTTCAGAAGCAATCAATATCCACAATCAAACCTTTAACTAGCTTATATACACGAATAATGTGTAAAACGAATAGTAGACTTTAATTACGTGTTTGTGCGTTTACGCTCTATTTCTTTTTTAATTACAAATTCCAAGTTACACAAATTATAACAATTCAATCAATACGAAAAGGAATTCACAGGCATTTGCATAGAGCATTCAAAATATTCTGTAATACAGGTATGAAATTTGATGTTCATTCGACATTTCGCTTTTGAATAGACACACAGACTGGCTCACTGACTTAAAAAAGCTTTTTATAAAAGTATTTTGGGGACTGGAGCGCAAAACGCGTGTTTTACATGAAACCTCGATGTAAAACTTTGAATGCAATACAATACATCCTCTGTTTTATTTCAATTTTATAAATCTTCCCATAATTATGGGTTGCCTTTAAAACGAAGTGTATAATTCGATGAAATAGAACAATTTAAGTTAATATATACATTATTTTATGAATTTAAACTAGAAAGCCTATACAGCGTTATGAGTTTAAAATATAAAAATAAGAGAGATAGATGGCAGCAAATGTCAGAATTTTGCAACTCTTTAAATATTCATTTTAAACACGTTTAAATAAGAAAAGTTGCCCGCAAATTATTTTTTGAAATATTATTATTTAATATTTTAACATGAGAAAATTACTATTTCGGTATTTTGACCCTGGGTTCCGTAACGAAACCCTGGAACCCTTTGGGCAAAGTGAGTAATTTGGTTGTTTCCTATAGCCTATTCTTCAACAGAGATGGAATATGATGTGCATATGTTACATAAAAAGTTTAATATACTTTGAAAGGTTAAAATCACACGACTAAAAAATCAATGTTATAGCCGGGTTCAAATCCCAGCTAAGGCATTGAATTTTTTGGTTGTCTGATTCTAACTTTCCAACCTTGGCCAACCCACGCCTTGTGTAGAAGAAAAATTAATTCCTTTAATATACTTTCTCTACCACTTTCCTAGTAGGGGAAGTATTCTTTTCCACCAAAATATGCCAATATTGTAGTAAATGCACGCATTAAGGTCTCTATGAATCCAAAACGGCAATTCAGAAAAGGTTTTCTGCGTGTGCGTGTGCGTGTGCGTGTGCGTGTGCGCGCGCGCACACACGTGTTGAAAATAATAACTCAAGTTGCATTGAAAACAGGACTTGTTTTTAATAATCTGAAAAACGTCTGTAATAATTTGTATGATCAGTCATATGTTTGAAATGTTTTCATTAAGGACAAACCTTAAATACTTCAATTTCCAGTGAGTCGCTTGTGAATTTCTCTTATATATACACAACAAATTGTGTAATTTGTATAATTACTGTAATAATTTTGTCTTAGTGTTATGTTTGAAATATTTACTTGAACAAAACCTATATCCTTAAATTCCTATGAATTCCTTTTGAACTTCTCTTCTTTATAAAAATTGAATATTTCTATAATTTGGAAACGTTATGAGGCAGATAAGAAGTTTCTACCAAATCACGTAGCCTTTATTAAAATATAGGTATATATTTGATATAACTATGTTTTCATGTTCCTCTTTTGAAGTGCTTCCCATAAAAGGAACATGCTTTTAAATTTGCAAATTTTTCTGTAATTTCGCTTTAGCTCATAGCTAATACAAACCACTTTGTGAATATTTTTTATTCGCGTGTTACATAAAATTAAATTAAATTAAATATTGCTTAATTTCAAATAATTTTAGACAAAGATTTATCACGATTCACGTAAGGTGAATGCATATATGAACATTATATAACTACTATAAATGACTTTGTAGTCATAGAGACAGTCGTACCAATGTTAAATATCAGATTTTTGTCACAAATTTAAGTAATTTATAAATTTATTTAAACCCTAATGCAGTAATATACTCCTATTAGGTTTAAAACTGCTTTAACCATTGCAAAATATCTCGTCTGTTGACTAACAGTTCCTCTCTCCCGTGAGGTATTCAGTTTCCAAAAGAGAAACCAGCATTATCCGGCCTTCTCTTTTTCGAATCATTCGTTCATTCCTTCATTCAGTGGAGAAGTTGAAAGGAACAGTAGCCTAGTTCGTAACCTTAGATAACACACCACGCCATGAAAGCTTTCTCATATAATGGAAAAAGTCTCCTCATCCCCTCTCTCACCTGTAGTTTCAAGCCGGAAAATCCTGCATTGAATTCCGTGGGCAAACTTCAACCTTGTTCATTTAATCCTGGAATTTCCGGGTGCTCTCTGGGGTCTAATTGTGCTTCCTATAGCTACGTGCAAGATCAATGGCTTCCGAACCTGCAACCAATTTATCTTTTATTTGTTTGAAGTTTCATAATTTTGAGATGAGGAAACTCCCTTAAGGTAATGTATATCTGAAAAATGAAAATAATTTTAATACTCGGCAGGTTTATTTTAGCTATTATCAGCTACTTGGTGCAACTATTGCATAAAAAGTAAAACTTATATTTACTACTTGTTTAAAATTTATAATTTATTTTAAAACACTTAAATATTTTGTATTTTAGCACATTTTGAAATGAGAAAATAAATCTAGCCCAGTTATTTTGTTTTAAATTTAATAATAAATCTGAGCAGTATTTTTAATTTCAAATGAAGACAAATTATGTAATATAAGGAAGTGGTCCATGAGACACATTCACAGGTGTGTTTAATGCCGCAATCCGTCAGCTGTAACAAAAAACATTTTTGAAGTACTAATTGCACAAATGCACAATTAATGTATTTTCTTAATAAAATATTTTGAATTATACATAAGTGTACATTACATAATTATAAAACTTTTATATCTCGACATGGCTAGTTTTATCGTCCACTTTTCAGTTTCGTTTTTAATTTTCTTGTTTTAAGATGTAAATATCGTCCTGTTAGGATCAAGAGGGTTACCCTGAATCTTGATTTATTCCACAATTATCAGTTTGATACATACAAAATACACTCCCAAGTTTTAATAATATTTAAACATAATTTAATGAACATACGTTTAAATCCGCATTAATTATAACAGTACATAAAATTTTCGTATAACTCAATGTTTTTGGGATTACTCAATTTTCAGATTTTTCTATACATCAAATAGAAAAGTAAGACAGAAAAAAGATGATCTAATAATTTATTCAATAATATCTAGCGTTAGCTCTGCACATATTATTTATGTAGATCAAATTTAAAAGTTTAAAAAATGAATTCTTACAAGTCCGCTTGGGACAGAGTAATAAATGCTTTTATGTGTCTTATTCTACAACTGTTTCTCAGCTGTTGAGCATTTTAAAACAAAAGATTGGACTGTGACATTGCAGTATTTCAAAAGCAACTCATCAATTGTAGAATTTAGAATTCCTCACCTTTTACTGTATGAGAAGTGCGTTTTTGTGTAAGTGGTTCTGTTGTTGTAAGGAAATATATTATTTTACGATGCGGTGAGCATTTCTGCCCACATGATATCACATTTAATTATTTGTTTTACTTCATAGTGAACTTGACTGGATTATCCGGACACTCTTAGAACAGCAGCTTCATGGCATTAATACTCTAAAGAATGTCATTTAAGCATTTATCTAACGTATTTATGTTAGAATTTTCTATCCTTTGTAAATCTGTTGGAAAAATACTTTGAAATAAAAATTAAAAAGAAGGTTTGGCAACCACGCCGTATGTGGGTGAGAAAACTCCCACTTGAGTGATAAGGCGACACAGTGAATGCACGATGAGTTTCTGGGGCGGTCACGAATGCTTTGCTACGAGAGTGGCATTTTATTCCCAAGACAGACCTTTGTGATATTTTAAGATTTCTTGCAATAATGAAAGCAATTGAAATATTAGTATGCTGTATTAACTTAAACACTTAATATATGTGTTTAGAAACCAAAAGATGCAGTAGCGTATACCACAAGATAAATACAACTTAATTCCAATTTTCCAAAGGTGTTTTATACGTCAGTCTAGAGAAATACAAATATAAACTATTTCATTTACACATTTAATAAACATAACAAACAAACGCCAGCTTTAAACGTTGAGAAAAAGAAAAGAAAAAGTACTTATGTCCGTTCTGCACGGGGATTGTACGTAGTGGACAAATTAAGATTTGCCAAAGATCGAACCACCCGTAACTTCCCGAATGTGGGTCACAGACGTTACCACTTGAGCTATCCTATCGGTATCTTTGGAAGATACTAATTTAAGTCCCAAGTTTGGCATTTATCCGACTTTTCGTTTTTGAGTTATACTTTTCACACACACACACACACACACACACACACACACACGGACCTTTTTCTAAAAATGCTTTGTTTTTAGATTCAGAGGGATTCATAACATGTATTTTCAGTGAAATCTCGGTAAATAATTTTTAGGTGGAATGCAATATCTTCTCTACCAGTTTTGTACGTGATAGAGAAAGTAAAAATATGAGTAGATCAATCTGAAGGTTCCAAAAATGCACAGTTTTAACATTATTTCTTAAAATAACAACAATCCATGGCAGTGTCAAATGAATTCACCTGAAATGTTACGCTACATGTAGCGGAGAAAGTAAAAATTAATTGTTCGAAAATTTCAACATACTATATAGAATATCTCGGAAATAGTCATACCACAAACAACTTTATTTGATATAAACTGTGTGCTTTAATAAGATCTACAGTTTTTGGGTAGTAAATTTTGCCTATCCTTTACGCTTTATCAGTTATAAGGATTAAGATTAGGATTCAACGTGGAGGGCGACTTACATAGATCTTTTTTACCTATGCCCCGGATAGGGCATCCCTAGGAGGGAGGAATGAGCTGAAAGGAGACGGAAGGCGGCCGGACCAGGTGCACAACAGGCAGAGGGCAGGGTCCCTACCCATTTACAGATTTAAACTCCTTGGATGGTGACTGGTGCAGCTGACTCCCTCCCCCTGTAGACTTGCACATTCCCTGGGGGGCCGGGAACCCGGAGACCGCCTCTACTCCGGGGACAAAGGCTTTTCCCCTGTCATGTACACGCCGAGATCTCTCGCCGACACATACAACCCTGAAAGAGACCAAGCGGATGCAGGGTGAAGTGAAATGAGAATGGAGGTGAAATGGAAGGACCGAAAATTCGGTGGAATTAATAATCCTTCCCAGCATTCGCGTAGCGAACCGGGGAAACCCCGAATAACCCATGGGTCAAGAAGGTCGGCCATGGAAACCGAACCAACGACATCCCGAATGCAGGCCCAGAGCTTCCGCCTGAGCCATCTCGCTCGGTCATTGGTTATAAAACATGTCATCCAGAATGAACAGTTCACCGTCTTTTGGAGAAATTTCAAGATATATCTATATTTTATTTGTCATGAAAATATGTTAAGCATGTTATTTTAAATAAATTCCTTAGACATTTCTGATAAAATAATAAATAACGAAACCCTTTTTTATCTAAACATAGAACAAACGGAACGTTCGTCCCTCTACTGCCAGGACTCTACTAATAAACACGCACGCACTCATCTAAGAATGGCCAGCGTTAGGTACGACAGCTATATCTCAGTTCAAGAACGCTGTCCAATCTGTGTAGTCTTATCTCTAAACTCGTGGAATTAATTGTATTAGTATACTAAGTCATTCATATCGACCAGAGACCAACTGTTGGCTTAGAGCACCCTTATAAATTCTTGAACGGGTATGCAACAGTGTTTTCTCAGTATCTGTCTGCACATTGATGGATGGCGATGGAAGTAGAAATATTGTTTTTCTCCTGTCTTTCAGGCATCTCGTGCTGTAGAAGTTAATGCCTTGATATATAGAACATGTTATTGATTTAAACTCCAGCTTAGGGATTATAGCTACCAGCTGCTTTCAAGATAAGTTTGACACATCCTCTTCACTCTTCTAAAGCCTTTGAAATTTCTGCTTGTTTACGGGCAGCACTGAAATATAAATGCCTGAGCCTCTAAGTATCGCTTTATACAATGCGCATTAATCTGCTTTGATTCTTTCACACTTCTACAACCTATTTCATTTGTATTAACGCATAAAGGTATCTAAAGTGATCGACAATAATATTCTATTTCTCGAAATAAGAGTATAAAATATTTAAAAATATCTACTGTGATACATTTCCAAGACATTCTCTACCCTATATCGTTTATTAGTGGGTATGCAAACTATTGTTACTCAAGCTTATTTTTTGTCTACTATATTTTAATCCAAATAAGCTTTTGCTGAAATAGCTACATTACATATTTCGTTATACATACAAAGGGAACAGCCACAGCCAAGTGTTTAAAAACTGGATGCTATATGCTGGCCTTAAAATTCCATACAGTTTCCACGCAATCGCGAGAAACAGTGAATGTTGACAGGACTTAAAGAGAATGACAAAGAACTGAAGCTTTAATAACGGATATCTCAGAAATGGCTTATAACACAAAAAACTTATTTGAAATAAATGGTATGTTTTAAAGAGAACCTACAAGTTTTGGTAGTAACGTTTTCGTCTATTGCTTAACAATTGCCACTTATACAAGATTATACAAATTCTTACCAAATGAATTGGACTTTCAGGTTATTCCTAGAAAATTCAAGATATACATTTTTTTCTGTAAATATCCTTATTATATGGTGTCTTAATCAAAACCGTTAGACCGTTAGAGCTATTTTTCATGAATTATGAAAAAAAATTGGAATATCTTCCATGTAAAGGGTAGTCTGGGCTGGGGGATTTTCTTGGAAATCTTCTTGTCCATCTTTGGAAGGTACTGAACTTAAATAACAAGTTTGGTATTTATCAGAATTTTTGTTATTGAGTTATGCTGTTCACACACACAAACACATACTCACACACACGAAGCTTTTTCTAAAAATTTAATGTGATTAATTCACATGACTTTCTCTACCCTCTATCATTAATTAATGGATATGAAAATTATTCTTATACAAGCTTATTTTTCCATTACTGCATTTTAATTCAAATAAACCTTTGCAGAAATAGCTACATTACACATTTCCTTATAGATATAAAGAAAACAGCGATAGTCACATGTTTTAAGAACTGGATGTTATATACTGCCTTAAAATTCCAGTTGTTTCATACAATCACGAGAAACAACTGAATGTTGAAAGGACTTCCAGAGAATGAACAAGAAATGAACAATTCGATCCTTCAATATCGGACATCTCGGAAACAGCTTTTACCACAGAAAACTTATTTAAAATAAAGTGTGTGTTTTAAAGAGATCTACCTTGTTTTCTTTATTGTGTGTAGTACGTTTTCGTTTCTCTTAACGTTTGCTAGTTATACAATATTATGTATTTTTTCCCATATAAAGTGAACTTCACAGGCTATTCTCAGAAAATTCAAATAGACATTTTATTTGTCATGTAAATATCTTTAATGTATATTGTACTTTAATCAAAATGGTAGTCATTTTGCGGAAAATAAAAATTTTCAAAAGTCTTTCGGCTAAAGAGAAATCTGGGCTGGGGAGGATGTTCTTGGAAGCCTTTGCATCGCGTCTTTGAGTACTGAACTTAAATAAATTGGTGAGGATCCGACTTTTCGTTTTTGAGTGATACTGTTGACAGACATACACACACGGGCGCGCGCGGACTTTTTCTAAAGTGCTGTTTTTGGCTTCAGGTGGCCTCAAAACGTGTATTTCTGGTGAAATCTCATCGGATTATCGAGTTTTTGGGTGGAATATAATACTTCCCCTACTTACTATACGTAGTAGCGAAAGTAAAAATGATTTTTATGGATTCAGCGCGCCTCAAAACATGTATTTTCGATGATATATCCATTTCGAATTTTTGGGTATAACACAATGCTCTTCCTACTTACTGTACGTAGTAGAAAAAGTAAAATGGAGGCAACTCTGCATCCATATTACACTGAAATATAGGATGGCTTTACTGTGGTGTTATTTTTGGCTCATTCTTATTTTGTTTCTTATACTTTATCTATTCCCTTACACATTACATCAAGCTTATGCGTGTTTGTTTTTATTTCAGTTTAAGTTTGGGATGCATACTTCTTAGTGTTTTAGGTACATACATTTGAATTATTTAAAGCGCTTCTTAGGCTTAGGTAATCATAGCTTCAAATTATCAGAGGCATTTAATTGGAAACGGGTCAGGAATTATTTACTATCTGAAAGTGACCCCCATAGCTACTGATAAGCCCCTCCCGATGAAAGATAATATGATTAGTTCCATTTCTCCGGTAACTTGGAAAGGTAGAACCAGACTGCAAATTTCAAATACCGCTATATCATTAATTTGTCAGTTTGATTCTGCCTTTCCAATCTTAGCCTATGCACGACATGTGTGGAAGAACGATTAACTATTATCATATCGGAGGATTTACTTAAAAACATGAACATTGCAGGAGAAAAGCTATCGCTCAAAATGCGTTTATTATCCCCCCCCCCAAAGAAACCTGAAAGTCATATAGTAACATCAGGTGAAATCAAAATAACGGTCCTCTTCGGCTGCGAAGTTCCAAAACATGTCGGATTTGTCGATCGTGGAGATATGGTCAATTCGTTTAGACGGAAACACAAAAGGTATTTCTAAATTTTAATTTTATTTTAAAATTCATGGTAATTGATTTAAAGCGAATGAGAACGATTTCGACTGAGTAAATACTGTGGAGTTGTTAGCAGCCTAAAAGTTTATACATGAAACAGACCGACCGGTTTATCTCTCACTAAGTTAAATGTAGTAACATAACCAAGATTTAGTTTCAGCTAAACCATTTGAGACATTCGGAGTATTGTATCAGTAATAAGCATAATTTAGATATGAAGATCAAATGATTTGAGATATACTAAGAACTTGAAAAATGCTTAAAATTAATAAGTTATATATGGGAGTCAATCATGAATGCACAAACACAAAGACTGTAACCAAACAGGCGAGATAATATTTCTAGGGACCTAGAACAAGTTCGATCGGAGACAAAATACACAAACAAGACTCGTTCTCCGTGGTCAAAGGGTACCATGCTAGCCTCTAGTTCCCGAGTTCAAACCCGGTGAAGAGCGATAAATGAAACTGAGTTTTATTTATGGACGCTCTTTAACTGCTGTGGTCCTTAGCGTCCCATTCTATATTGGGCGAGAAAGACCGGTAATTTTGCTCAGAGGCCTCTTTATCAGGTTTGAAGTTCTTTTACGTACCGTAGATTTACGACACGGGACCACCGGCTTTACTTCCGTTCGGTCATGCTAAGGATTTTTATTTTTTATGGCGTAAAAATCCTTAGCATGGCTTTCTTCTGAAGGGAACCAAAGCTGGTGGTCCCGTGTCGTAGATTTACGGCACGTAAAAGAACCTCAAACGTAATAAAGACGTGCCTGCTCAAAATTTCCGGTCACGCTCATTATAGAATTGGGTGCTAAGAACCATAAAAGTTAAGGATCGTCCATAAATAAAACTCAATTTAATTTCACAAACAAAAGAACTATTAAACATTTGTATAGTTAGTGGACAGTTAACACATTGGAAAGATGATTTGTAATGAATGGAAGGTTTTCGATCCCCAAATTGGTCTTAAGGTAGAAGCTCCAGGATCAATAATTTTAGCTGGAGTTTTATTAAAACTGGGTCGTTATTAGAACGAAAAGTTTTAGGTTATATTCTCATTCGTAACGGTCCAAATAAAGTTGGGTTTATTGGAATTCTTCAACCATTTATCAGTTTTAGATAAAATATAAGTAATGCTAAAGGAACGATATCATAACAGCTGGTGGCTTGGAAGGGTCACCGCCGAGGGTTTTCCGACCGGGTAATCCAGCCAGTAACTATTAGGGAACTCTGCCGTCTGCGCCGGTTCTGCGGCCAAAACGTCACCTGTAGTTCCTTCATCTCATCCGTTCCTCCCGGGAGTATATGCACAAAAGATCCCTTGCGAGTCGAGGTGCTAGGCGTCCTAACCCTATCATAACAGTTCAAAAGACTGAGACTTAAAAGGAGGAGGTAAAAAGGAGAAAAATACTAGGCTTTTCTGATAGGAAACGTTCAGTGGCATTTTTGGCATCTAAACCTTTTTCACAACATCTCTTAAAGATAACTTTTATCCGAAGCAGTTTCTTGTGTTACTATTGTCTTTCTTTTATCTTTCAAATGCCCATCTGAAAGAGAGTACAACAGCGTAATATGTTTTCTAGAACAACTGTGGAAACCTTTCTGGCTATTAGGTTCTAATATTCCCGGTCTTAGTTCTCAGATTATTTTATGAACTCGTCATTGAGTAAGCCATATGCATGCTAATTAATGGAGAGATCTTCGTTGTTAAATGTTTTAACTGACTTAAAAAAGCATTCACTTTAAGTTGTTGGACTTATCAAACTTAGAAATAGACATACTTCAATATATAGTCGTTTTAGTGTAACTTATGGGAAACATGTGCCGATTTTGTTTATAATGGTATTCTAAACTATATTTCGTGCTTGATTACGAGAGACCTGAGCGCTCCGTCATGAGTTTGTTGGTGAAGATGAGGGCATTCCGGTTGCGTTATGAGGTTAGCTGGTTCATAATGTGTATTGTCGACGACGCTTGCTTTCAGGCTGTCGTCTGTGCTTGGCTGCAAAGGATGAGTTTACATCGGCTTATGTAGACTGTTTCTTTTTTTTTAAGCTCCCTTGTTTTCCCAGTTTATGATTACTGTGCTGTACTTTTACTTTACCGCTTATTACCACAATTGCACACATTAGCCACACGCACATAAACATACATGCTCATGGCAGGACTCGAACCCGCGATCCTCAGCTTGGCGGGGCGTTGAAGCTATACCTTCAGCGACTACGGCTACGAGGGCCGGCATAGGGTTGAGAAATACGGGCTGTTGATCTGATCATGCGCCTTTTAGGTGTTCGCATCAATTAATGCTCTCGTAATTCATTATTGCTACACAAGGGAAGAATTTAAGTAATTTTGATATTGTATCAAGGTTGTATGTAAATCTTCAGGGGATTTGCAATTTCACTTTTAATGCTTAATTGTTGAATATTAAGTTAAAATTTACTGTTAGCTATTTTAAGGTGCAAATTTATTAAACCCTTTGTGCTTTTAAAATGTAAGCATTTTTGCTCTTTTGCAATTTATGTCGGCATAATTTGGAATTGTTTCCGGTCAATATTGTTTTGATATGTTCAATTGTAATCTCGTGATACACTTATTGTGAGGGCAGAGAAAGATGCAGTGATGTATTTACGTGTTTGCTTTCTCATTGTCCTGTTACCTTAAGTGTTGTCATGTTCAAGTGTGTCAGTCAAATTCTCAACAGGAAACAAACATTGAAAATTACGTAACTAAACAGCAACTAGTTGCTAATTTTGATTCATATTGTAATTGCAAATTTTAAGTGATCCTCGTGGTTACTTTTGTCATGTAAGCTTTATTGAAATAAATGAATACATTGTTCAGATACTTAAATGGGGACATTCACTTGCCAGAAAGCTTATCTTGTGTGTGACCTCTTTGGGTTTCTAAATAAGCAAATTCTTTGCCTTATTTTAATACTAGATTTTAGTTTTAAGTGGACAGCCTTGTTTCACTTTGATTTGTCATTTTTTGTTGCCGATTCCATCTAGTTTGTAAATAAATAATATACTAATGTCTATAATTTACTACAGTTAAAGATGTTTAAGACATTTTGCTCCTTGAACGTATTATATATGAATATATGCTGGCTTGATGTAGCTAATAAATTTATCGGCTATAATATGTATCTTTCATCTATTTTATGAACATCTGTTTAAGGCCATTAATGTTCAATCAAAGCACCAAACTAAATTTGACCCCCTGAAACGTTTATCTGCTTTACCTTATTATTGGTGATAAAGCGGAGAGATTTTAAAATCATTAATGTCGACAATTACCGAGGATAATTTATTTAACGCCGCTGGGGATTGTTCATGTATGCAGCAACTCGACAGGTATGATTAAATTACTGAGTTTGCCTACACACTAATCACTAATCGATTTTGCATCATGCCATTTGTTTCCAACATTTAGTACAGTGTGACTTAAACAACTTAGAGAACAGAACTTGATGTACCAATACAGGAAGCGTTCAATGTAATGAAATTAATTTGAATTGCACATTATCTTTATAATGAAAGTATCGATGAATGCATTTTAAACAAATTTCAATTTCAACTACAGTTAAGTATAACTAATACTTCAATACTTAATGAACTGATCGAGTAAATAAGAAGGGAATCGAATTATGTTAGATTATATTTTGCTTATACAAAATTTCGTTTATGCTAATAAACTTAATATATTGATGCTGGCAGCTAGAACAATTTAGTGAGTATATTCAAAGTTGAATAAGCTTTTTGATGTATTTCGCCCAGTGAATTAGTCATATTGAAAACCTTCTTTTATCTGTTATTGTACGGATACTTCTTATATTTTAAAGCATAAATTAGGAAGTCAGAACTCAATAATACTATACTAATAATAATCCCTTGGCGCTAAGCTCATGAAGGGCCTAGGCTTGCCAAACTAACTGCCGGCCTCGCGCCCCCGTACGCAGACAGAGGTGGGCGATCATCCAACCGACACGGGGAGGTAATGTGCCCAGCATCACGCATTCCCCAGGCAGAAAGTTGACCTCCGTGGCCGGAATCGCCGTCTATCACAGCTCCTTACTTCCCTCACAATACTGAGTGGGCAACGGTCCTACAACCCGGACTTAAAATCCGCAACCTCATGAATGGGTTCGAACACGGGTGTATTCTGTAGCCGGGATATAGGGCACCACGCTCTGGTTCACGGCGCCACAGCACAGAGTTTGGCTCAATACAGAAAACATTGGGTGTTTATGTATAAGGACGTGAAATTGTAACACAATATCTTTGCCGAGCGCTTAAGGGTGAGATGTGTCGAAACCGTTTAAAGGATGTACAACTGTCTGCACACATTTTAAAATAATTTCAATATGTAGGATGACCTGTTATTTTTATTTATAGCATAAGAGCACAAAGTAAAACAACGTGGGATTCTATGCTCCGTTCCAGATGAGCGAGAAATAGACATAAACAGCCTCCCAGAGTTCATCGGTAGACTTCTATTCACTTGAAGGGGAAAATAAACGAAAAGTGACGAAAGTAAGTCTTTCAGGAGAGAGAAAAAAGGAGCTGTTATATCTTGGATTTCAAGATATGTATTAACTAAAACAAGGGATGTTTAGTGTCAGCTGCTATATAAATTATTTTCAAGCTAGATGGTAATGCATTCTGCATATAATAAGTTTTGATATGAATTAAAGTATTTCTGATGCAATTTTCAAAAAAAAGACAAATAATTAATTTAACAAACAGTTCAGAATTGCGTGATAATTGAGGTCGTCAAGTGCAAAACTCGCCAAATTTTCAGAAAACACGAAAAACTAAAATTAGGCAAACAGCAGAACATTTGAAAATTCTTTTAATGTAATAATGTCCGGACTAGACACTTAAATATGCATGTATTCTCTTGAAAATCAGTCTCAAATAATATCGCGGGCAATCAACATTTAGTTTTGATAAGGCGAGTTTTGCACACAACGATAGTGGATTTGCCGAGTTTTGGTGGAAACACAATACTAAGTTACAATTAAGTCCACACATTTTCGCATTCACTTCTCAGTATTTGTGTTTGACAATGTTAATAATGACTTCTTGCAATGTTTGTATAAATATAACCGTTTCTGATTTCATTTTAGTTAAAAAAAGTTAAATTTTCACAATTTTTTCATCAATTTCGCATAGAATCTCAATGAATCACTCCTTTCATAGTTTGCTCACTAAAATTGACCAGTTTTCATATCACATACATCCTATGACTTGTAAAATGTATATGTTAGGTTTAAAATGTAGTACTAATAACTAATGTTCAAAAACAAACACATCAAATTCTAAGTTGTTCTTCCTCACTATCCAAGAAACTCTCACAAATAGGATCTATTTCTTTATCGTCATTGGCAATACTGTTTTTGGATATTAATTCTTGTAAAATACAGGCTTTCATTTTCCTCCCAGTTATCACCAATCTTTTTTAAATCAATGTTTGACTTCTTTAACTTTTCCCTCCTTTACTTTTACACCTACATCTAAATTGCTTGCAATATGCATTTATAAGGTTTTTCTTCGCTTCAGAATGGTCTTGCCTACGCAGAAATCGGAGCAATGATTTGTCTCACCTCTCACTAGAACTTTGCCTGAGGCATAACGTAAAATAATATATTTAGATACTTTTATTTTAAAATGCCAGGGTCCTGGTGACTTCAATATTTCTTTGCAGCATACTTCCAATCTTGTACAGATACAGCTGTCCCAGGCCTGATTACCTTTTCATGATTTTTGTAGATTTCAAAATATTCTTCATCCTACTGATAGTGTTTCTCATTCTTATTTCTTCCTCTATTAGCCCAGGAGGGATGAATAAATGGCCAGGAATAGGAAAGATCATTTCTATCACCTGCTTAATTCACTTAGTAAATATTGCCGTGTTGATATTTTGTCCTACAAAATGGACGTCAAGTGCTTTAACCTTTTGTATGAAATTAATCACAGATTCTCTCGTATTACTATTTGTTGTGACACCCTGTCTCCACCTCGGAATTCCTTTGGCGCCACTCCAGTCTCAAGGTGTTATTTGTACTCCGTCTTTTGATATTTGCAAAATGTCCAGAAAAGTTTTCTGACACACCTGAACTGGCAGACCTAGTACACGTTTCACGTGATACTTTGTTGCAAACCCCTTCCTAGAATCGTCTTTTACTGCACGCTGCTGATTAGGTATATCAGTTGAACAGTAAGTCAGTATAACGCAGTCTTGTTTAATTTTAGAACTGCAGCTGCAAAAGGCTTCGTGGGATTTCCTATGCCCTTCTGTGTCAAGTTACTTCGTTGGAATGACCTGCCGTTGTGATTGCAGCCATGGGTCGAGGTTTGCTGAATGCCTTTAACAATTGAGACTATTGTAAACACATTATTCCTAGATGAGTCATATCTGTCAACAATAGAAGAATACTACTTAATTATAATTCGATCATACATACCTTTCCCTCTTCTCTCTTTCACGTTTCGATTCATGGGATGCCCGTTTCCTAGTTCTACCCTTTCCACCAACTTTGGGATTTGAGAGGACTCCATAATGACACGTCTGTACCTTAGACTAGTCAAAATTAAATTAAAAACAGTTGGAATCACACAGGACTGCCAATGTAAGGAAACAGAAGCGAAAACTGCTATATTTTTAGTGCTGGATAAGGCGAGTTTTGCTCTTCACACCGCACAATTTTAGTGGAATAATATTGGATAAGGCAAGTTTTGCTCTGAATTGTAAGATGGATTAGACGAGTTCTGCATCAACCGCCACCATAGATTTGAAGAGTATTGCATTGAACAGGAGTTTTCGGGGCTCTCTTGCAGGTGTATTAGATGAGTTTTGTTCAAACCCAAAGTCACTAATTCGTAGAGAACTGCAAGAAGTGTTGAATCCTATGTCTAACACATTTTTTTTTAATTTTTGGATAAGACGAATTTTGTACTTGACGGCCTCAATTAAATAAGTGTGATTAAAACGGAGAAAAAAGGCTTATTTAATGGTTTAGTAGAATAGAAGCGAAATTCGCGAAATATTCTTTAAAGTTTTGGTTGTTTATTTTGCAAAACAAATCAAGCAAACATTAGGTAATTAAACAATAAATTAGGTCAATGTTTCTCGATGCAATGAACTTTACGATCAAATGTTCTACAATGCAGTTTATGTTCGTTTGTTACATAGTCTATCATTGACAAAAGAGAGAGAAATAAATGAAAGAAGAAAAATAAAATTCTGTATTTCACGAGCTCTTCAAAGGCAGTATATAGCTTTCACAGACACAAACAGACTTCTGAACAATTTAACACGTAATAAAACATACAAAACTCGGTTTTGTGCACTGGTAAATATAATACCATTTGAAATGTACTTCAGTAAATAGGCTATGACCAACCAAAACAGCAATATCTTCAAAACCGTTAATGACTTTCAAAAGGAACTCGTTCATAATGTGAATAAATTCATAAATTGATATATTTAGAGACGCAATTGACGGAGTGAGGTATTACGCAGTCTTGAGAGCTAGATTACTCGCACAGAAATCAATGTGCCGGGCCTAGAAGACCCGCTATTTATTTATTTATTTGTTTATTTATTTATTTATTTTGGCCCCGAGTAAGTCAGCTGCCGTGCTCCCTCTTCAAATACCTCCTTGGGCCCGAGATCGGGGTTCAAACCTGTCTGAGGGCGATAGATTTCTTTCGTGCGCAAGATTCGTTGCACACTAGAAGACTGGCGATGGTCACAGTGACGGTCACTGACAGAGATATATTCGTTTGAATTGGAGCTTTTACTGCGGGACACTACATGCCTCACACAGTCACTGTGACGCACAGTGTGTTACCCTCGCCACATGTGACGGACAAGGTCACTGTGTTCAGAGCAGTCGCCGCCCGACATACATTAGTTTGAATTGGAGTGTTCGCAATGAGACACTGATCAGACACAACGTTGCAGATTTCCCAACAAAAATAAAGTCTTTGAGACAGGCAGTCATTTTTGTAGCATACTCGACCACAGTGATACCTATATTATGTTAGCCACGAGTGAGTTGATTAACGTGGAAGATTTTATAAGCTAAGTATAAAGTCGTCCTGCTATGTGAGATATCAGTTCTTTCTTCTGCTGGGATAGCCTTCCTTAGTATAAAATCTATTCATGTGATTTCCTCGTTCACACTTTCTAATAGTTCATCTAATGAAATTTTTTACATTCGGAAATACTAAACAAAGCTTCATCTTGTCTCAGATCGCTATAAGTCTAAAACAGTCCTTTCTACAGTCGATCACGTAGCAGTTGATGTACGTATAATGAACTTTATTCTCCTGCTATTGCATAGAAGTACTAGCAACAAAAGTTTCTCCTCGTTCGAGGAAATTTCACTAACAAATCAGTTGGCAATATCTACAGTGCCCGATTCCAGTGCCTAGGAGTGCTCACCGCAATTACCGGTGACCGTCACTAGCGTGAAACGTGCGTTAAGGTCCTTAGCATGGCTTCCTTCGGAAAGGTAGTAAAGCCGGTGTTCCCGTGTCGTAGGTTTACGGCACGTGAAAGAACCTCAAACCTGATAAAGAGGTCTCTGAGCAAAATTTACAGTCTTTCACGCCCAATGCAGAATGGGCGCTAACAACCGCAGTAGCTAAAGAGCGTCCATAAATAAAACTCAATTTATTTCCCTAACTCTTTGTAGACGACGTGCTTGAGCATTCTGGCTGTCAAGACTGCCGAACCACGGAATAAGGTATAATTAGCCACGTAACCTACACGTTTCTTTCGAATACTGTTGCTTCGAAATTCAAGCTTAAACCTTTAAATAGGCCTTATACGTCCCTGCTGATAAATGCGGAGTATAATTTAACCTTTGTGGAACAGTGTTAATTGCTCGCCGTCATTCCCAGCGCGTAACGAATCTCCAGCCGCAATTTGCATGCTGATGTTTAATTTTAATGCCTCTCTGTGCTCCCTAGTCTAAAATGGAGAAAAGAAATACTACTCTCACTATTCTCATAAAACTGTTTAATTCTTTGTAAACGATAAACAATTATGGTGGAGAGTTTCTTCCTCATTGACTATTTATTATTCGATCTTGACAATACAACATTACAACGAAGTTGAGGCGAATTTTTGTCGGCCTCAAAAAAATCCATTATAGCTGTATTTTCAAATCAGAGGAGAAGCTATATAAAAATTAGTTTTGATAGAATATAGAGATCGCCAACTTTTCCTCCGTTCATTGTCGTTGTCATCGTACTATCCATCGATATTTATATAAAGATATCCAACCGCATTCGTCGATTCCTCTTCTGCTCAACGCTTCCTAGAACTGACATAATTTCTCCTTTCTGGTCTGTGGTTTCTTAGTCGAAATTTCCTTGACGTGTTATACATTTAATTTTGCAAGTAATGGTATTTGTTAGTTATTGAACGGTTTAAAACTTGCAAAAATTATTTAGTGTAAATGAAATGATGTCATATGTCTTCTTAGTCAATTCTATAACCCGCTATGAAGCCAACGGACTAACTAATGTCTGTTCAGCAATGTTTTAGCTCAGTGAAGCCCAACCTTGTCTCTTATGAGCTGACGAGGTCACATTGTCACCTTATCCCACCTCTTTCGTTTTGTGATATAAGCATTTCCCCTTCACTTATTCACGGGAGGTCGCAATGGATGTTACACGGTAACCGAATATTGCAGTTCGAACAATCCTTGGCGACATGAATACGTCATAGCTCCGAGAACAATGCGTGGGGGGTAAATCCGCCCTTCCCTGTTTGCTTAAATTTGGCGATCACTGTTTTTGTTAGTGGGTTGGGGTCCTTCCAAGCAGGTTTGGCCGGAAGCGGGGAGTGTTTACTTTGTATGAGGCAAGTGAGGGGTAAAGATGCGCGATGGTGAAAGACTGTTGGCTGTTTCCCATTGTACGCACTACAAGTTCAGCATACTGTGTACCCTTCCCACCAGCTAAAGCTTTACCCGAGAGATAAGCCATCCTACCCTACCAGCTAAAGCGTGCTTGTAATTTATTGCATAGTAATTAGCTCTTTTAATCTGTGATGTATTATTTTTGTTTCTTTGTGTTCTTAATGCACATTTTTAAAGGTTTTATTAGAGTTCCATGAGATATAATTTTACTGGCTGATATCTGTTTTCTGTAACATTAATTAAACAAAATCGCACTCAAATTACAAATGGAATAAGTCACCATAAACATATATATATAATATAGAGTAAAGTAATTTAACTGTAACAGTATAGCTACACATATTTTAATATATTGGTTGATTTTTAAGGTAATCTTCAGAAATCCTAAACTTAATAACATATTATACTACGAAACACAACTGAACATTTAGAAAATATTGATTTCTCAAAAATGTCTCTTAACAATTTTGATCAGAATTCCACATGTTTAAGATATTCGCATTGCAAATAAAATATTATCTTGAAATTTCTAGGAATAACGTGTGGATTAATTTTTATACATGTGAACCGGAAACGTGAGATACAAACTTACTGCACCAAAAATGTTTATCTCATTAAATAACATAATTTATGTCAAATAAAAGTTTTGTGTCATTAAGAATTTCAGAGATATTCTTTATTATTTTTTAATTGTAAAATAGTTAATACTTTTTCAACTGAAATGTGCTATTCCTTTTTTCTTTCTCTTTTTCGTTGTCACTGCAGTATCATCAAATAACGACCCATTCTTAAATGATTTGACTATCATTTAAGCCTACTGTGTTCCTTATTCCCCTAGCTACAAGGAGGTAGGTGTAATAAAACAATTTCTTCTGCAAATCTTTGTCTGGATTAACATGAAGTAAACAGAGGAATAAGCTTTTGTAAGAATAGTTTGTTGAAAAATAGGTCGGGAAATTTTTTGAAAGGTAGGTACAGAAGGTTATGTGAATGTAACACATCTGACTTTTAGAAACATCTGTGTGTATGCGTGTCTGTGAACATAATAACTCAAAAACGCTAAGGCAGATAAATACCAAGTTTGCTATTTAAGTTCAGCACATTCCAAAGTTGCAAAACAAAGATTTTTAAGACAGTTCCTTACGCCAAACTGCCCTTTACACAGAAATGTTTTTCTTATTTTTGGTTTTCTCAGGAATGGTTCTAACGATTTTGATTAAAATTCTATATGATTAAGATATTTGCACAGCAAACAAAATGTGTATATTTAATGTTCTGGGAGTAGCCTGTGAATACCTCTTCATCCCATATTACTTTTGTTTAACTAGTAAGTAAGGGATAGTTACAATTTTACTATAAAGAATGTAGATATCGTTAAAACTTAAAATTTATGTGAAAAAAGTTTTGTGGTGTTGACCATTTCCAAGATACTCTTTGTTATTAGTTTAGTTTGGAAACTATTTTTTTTCATTGGGAAGTCGGTATTCCCTTTTTTTCTTTCTCTTGATCATGCAAAGAGAACGGAATTACAAAGTCGTCATATAGGGATGCACTTTTTGAAAATCTAGTATAGCTTTAGTCTGCTATATTCTTCTTATACCTATAACAAAGTAACGAAAACAATAAACAGAAGAATAAGCTTTTCTAAAAATAACTTTTGGATGTATGAGTTATAAAAGTCATGTGAATGCAGCATGTTAGCAATATACAGGAAAAGTTTAGGAAGGAGAGTTAGGCTTGGAAAAACTATACTCGTGGCCAAATATCGGTGTTGTGAGTTCCGGACGTGGCAATTTTTCAAATAATCTGAGGCACGTGTATTTGTTCCTGTGGTATTTAAATTTCTTTCAGTACTTGAGAGTTTTAAATCAGTATTTTATAGACCACGTTGCTTCGGAATAACAAGGAGTTATTGAAATAAAATTTACAAGAAATTGATGTTTAAGGGCGTTGAACACCAGAGGCGCATGCTTTATTACATTTCTGAAAGTGCATATAAAGCATATTTAGGTGTACCTTCTTCTGGGGTCGTTGCAGCTGCTCTCTGGAAGCTCCCGTTTTCCAATATACGACTCCTCCAGCTGCCTTCGCTTGTCTGGGAAAGAGCCTTAGCTGGCATGTCTGTGCTTTAACATGACATTCCACTGCTTCTGAATCGTAGCCAAAGCATTTTCTGCTTTGCTTCCGTGCTGCACACATCGGCAGGAAAACAAATGCAACAAAAAGAGAACAAAATACGTAGGCCAGCAGACAAAACAACGGTGGTTGCCTTCGTAAGTTCTAAACCTAGATGCATGCTGAAAGGGATACATCGAAACTCATCACTGAGATTCCTTAATGTGAAACGATGCTTCTCGAATATTGATTAAAGCTAGAGTTTTCTGAGAGCCTGGAAGTTTGTGTAGGGATCGAGGTAAATTGGCTGCGTCTAAACAGAGAAGACTGGGGTTGACATTCGCTTTGTTTACTCTCAGAATACAATTGGTTGCTCGGAGAAAGGATTGTAATGGTCATTGTGGCCTTTCTAAAATAAAATGCTAGTGTTTATAGTGGTACGTCAATTTGAAGTTAAATAGTCTGTGTTATATTTATAGCACTTTCTCCACCCACTATCATTCATTTCTATCTCTTCTACAAAATACTGCTAAAATACATACTTCTAATTCCTCTAGATTAATTTATATAAACCTTTATTAACATTTCGCTACAAGTAGGATAGGCTAAAACTCTACTTAGGGGATCGTTATGCTGGCTTTCAAATTCCAGAAATTACATACTCATTAGATATCACCACGAGAAACAAGTCATGGTGAATTTACACTTCAAAAATACTGCAAAATACAAACGAAGAGCGATGCATATTTTGGAAATGTTTAATGACATAAAAATACGGACATACATATGCTTAATTTGAATTTTTTGTGTAGTACCACTTACAATCCACACACAATTACACAAAATTTACTTAGAATGAAGAGGAGTTTTACGACTATTTGCAAATAATTCCAAAAAATATATTTATTACTGCTAAATATACCTAAAACATATGATATTTAATCATAATCGCTATGGGAAATGTTTAGCAAATCCAAACTAACGAAAAACTTCCATGTAAAGAGTAGTTTGGATTGGGGAGGTTATCTCCAAAATCTTCGTATACCAAGTTTAGTATTTATCAAATGGTTTTGCTTTTGAATTATGCTGTTCACATACACACAGAGAGAGAGAGACCCTTCTAAACTCCTTGTTCATGTATTTACGGTGAAATCCCCGAAATCGGATTTTTGGGATGGAACACAATGTTTCGTCTGTTTATCATAATTTTGTAGTAGAGAAAGTATTATGTGTATAATATAGAATCAATGATTTTTTTACTTGTCTCTTTTCGTGCTTACGACATTTTTAGATGCTTAGGTTGCAAGAAAAGAAAGAAAAAAGAAAGTGGGGGATGAAAGAGAAAAAGGTTGGGCTCCTTAGGTAAAACATCTTATGAAAACTCAAACTATGCCTTTCAGGTTTCTCTGATTTGTCTCTGCACTAAATTACATTGCTGTAATGGAACTGAATGCGCAAGGCTCAAGTTGAAATATGGACCAGCTGTGAAATCTTACACGATGCGAAACGTTGCTGCACCGCATTCACTAAACCTGGGATATAGGGTATGTTTATCAGAGGGAGACACTTCGCTCACTGCCACCATTTGTGGCTACCCCTCCCGGGAGGCAGGGATAAGCTGAAGGAACCGCAGGTCACAGTCCGCAGACAGATAGGTCCACGGAGTCCCTAACATTTCCAGTTTGAACACCCGCGCACCAGTGGCGAGGATTCCCAAGAGAGCGTCTTTCCAACGCGCATTCATCCACTCCATCTTCCCGACACCGCCAACACTGCAGGACCTGAAAGCATACCTGAAACGTGAAATGAAGGTGAAATGAGAGGGAAAGGAGAAATCGTGGTAGAACGCACCACCCCGGCATTCGCCTTGGCGACCAGGGAACAATCATGGACAGAGAGGACGGTTACCGGGAATTAAACCCGGCAACTCTCAAATGTATGCCACAGACGCTGCCACCTGAGCCATCCCCTCGGTGCACTAATCCTAATTGCGACTCTTGTTTATCAGTGGAGGTGATGCCCATAGATGATGTTAATGATAAACAGACGGTCGAGTTCATTATTAACACACAAGCTTTCAATCAACCTGCATCTGCTCCCTCTTTATTTACCAAATATTCCTAATAAGCAACATCATAACCGTTCCTCTTGTTATGCTTTTTGGTAAACGGAACATAAGTCGACGTTAAATAATTTATGAAAATTGGAAACTTTTGGAAATGAATTGGAAATAAATCATACGACATGGTTCTCGGAGATATATTTACACACTCCCCATAACAGCGCAAAGAGAAGTTGTGAAATTTCTGCATCCTAAACTCGTATACAAATAAGCACAACCCCAGGTTTTAGCGGCACTTAAATAATGTGGGACATTATACTAAGCGCATATTGTTTCAAACCACAAATATGCATAAATAATCGCCGTTATTTTTCCCGGCACTTACATTCTTCCTCAGCAGGAGGAGGTAAAGCATTGGTACCAATTTTACTGGACACAATAAAATGGCTTACTAGCTTAACGTTTATGCACCTAGCTTGTACATACATAGATCAGCAGAGTTACAATGCAGAGTATAGAAGTGCCGTTAAAACATGTCAGAATTTGGGGTTATGCTCATTCGTATACGATTTTACCATGCGGAATTCCAAGTTGCCTTTGCGCTGTTCTGGTGAGTGTGTAAATGAGTGCGTCTCTGAGTTCACTAGCTCTTTCTATCTTTATTGGATATGTACCTTTGTCTCTACCATTTTAATTTATGCACTCGATTCACGTAGTGTCATATCGAAAACAGGAAATTGCTAATTAGACCGTAATAAGAACGTGTTCAGATATCAAGTAGATTTAATACTGAATTTAAACCCTAGATACCTTTGACTACCATGGGTTCGATATTTAGCTCACAGTCACTGATTTTGTAAATCACAGATTCTGTGAAAGTTTTGTTAATTTTCATGCAAAATCCTTACACCACTAGAAGTCCAATACTAATTTTTTTCCATTTAGCTTCACTAAGGAGGAGGAATCACTACGTTTGACCAGATTTTTTCAGTATTTCTGGTAAAATATGTATATCAAGTTTTTAATCGCTTCCTATACTTGCCACATGAAAGCGGTAGAGAAGTCACAAATCTCAGTTTGCTTATGTCGGATGTTTTTCAAATTTTCACATAGTGCCCTACGTACAAATCGGAATGATTTTGAACAATAAACTACTCTGATGTAATTTGAAATTCTGTACTTATACCTTTTGGAAGTGCTAGTGGACACAGCATAAGCAGCACACAGAATGGACGCTAAAGAACGCCTCCTTTGATAAGTGTGAACAGATGGCCAGTGTGATGACACTGGCCATCTTGTTGAAAACGAGTAAACTCGAAAGAATGGCTGGTTAATTTTCGAAATTCTCCAACGCAAAAGAAACTTTCGGACACAGAAAATTACTTACATATTTAAAGATTCCAAATTTCCCACCAAGGTCTTTTGGATGGTTGTCTACTATGCATATAAATGGATAATCCACGAGCAAAAAGAATGTTCGATTGCATAAAGGCGCATGGGTGAATGTTGAAGAAATATAACAGAATATTTTTTTACGATTTATATGTTGCAAGGGATCATTTAGACCCTGAATTAGAATTGTATGACTTTGATTATGTTAACTATATTACCTATTCTGATTTGCAATTAAATCTTCTTCTCTTCGTGTTGCCTTCAGTTGCTCATCATTTGGAAAGCTGAAATAGCTAATATTCTATTTGTATTATACATTATTTTGTATTAAGATATTCAACAATGTAACGTATATTTTTCAAACTAGTACGCATTTGAAAGCATGAACATTAGCAAATTAAAAATTCTCAGCTTCTGGGATAATAATCATTTTATTTTAAGTTAATTTAGAAGAAGTTAAAACCCAAAACATAAAACAACAGCACCTTTACTCCAAACCTAAACATCGTCGGAAGTTATTTACTGATTTCAAAATAGGGAGAAAAACACTTCAAACATAAGAGCTGAGTCCATCCTGCTGAAGAGGCTCCAGACTCAGCCGTGTCTCTGGCTGCTGACCCTCTTCTGTAGATCATGGGCTTTATAGAATACTTTTGATGAATGAGTCGGAGATCATACATGGGTATTGAATTGAGCGGTTGAGGAAATGGAAGGCATTGAAATAAACACTGGCACTTTATTCTTGACATTTTACTACCAAAACTTATGACAATTTCCATAGTATCTGTAAAACATCTGGTTTTTAAGTAGCTGATCTTGTTACAAATACGGCGATAACTTCGATTTGTCCACTTATCTAATTATTCCACATTTTTTCTTTTACTATATAGGCAATTTTGAATTGCGCGAGCACTAATTAGGAGCAAATTGCTATTCGCTTCGCCTCGCACCAGCACACTTCTATCGCTTCTGTTGCACAAGCAAGCGCTTTCTGTATTCGCATCGACGTGGAGGTGTCCGGAGTACTGACCAAAATGGCCTATATCACTCGGTTTTAACTTAAATAGTTTTAACTTCTCCCACATGCTCAATCTGTCATTGTCTAAAATTTTTCGTGTGTATTAAAATCCATTACGTCGCTTTAACTATATTCAGTTCCCATTGGCTATAATTTCATCTCGCGTGATAATCTCGCGGTGACACACGGATTCCTCTCGTCAAAAACCTAACTTACATTCTAGTCACGTTCCTCTGACAGCCAGTAGCCACTGAAATATTTTCCCCTTATTGATGTAAACCACAACTTCCGAAATCCTTCGTTTTAGCATATAACACATATGTAACACTTATTTCACTTCTAATTAGTCTGAGAATATATACATAAACTGGATATCACGTTCCTTGATACATTATCTATTTGCACATATTAAAATTAAAATCGAAAACGAATTTCTTCATGTGTTGCTATATAACGAATTATTCCTATTTATAATAGCAGTATTATATCTCATGCCTATAATATAAGCTCGATAACTTGGATTATGTGTGCTTCTTATTCTATGACTGTGGGCTGACATTCAAACACATCTCCTTTTTCTGTTCTTCACATGATTTTATTTGTTTTATTAATAAAAAACGTAATTACTGCTTACAAGCTATGTTTCTGAATTTACAGCAGGTTTTTGGAAACTATTTAACAAATTAATTTGGTACACATTACCGTTTACTAGCAATCCTGTATTGACTAGCTGCAGATTATACAGCTGTATGAAATATCGAGACATATTGATAAAGTAGTAATATACTAAAACTTTTTATGAATGAATGACCAGGGAACGGAGAGGATACCTTGCATCTTCATCCAGCGCGGATCCTTTGTGTTTACCACCCACAGAAGGAACGGACGAGATGAAGAACCGCAGGCAGGCTGGCTGGCTGGGGTTTCTAGCGATTCTAATTTCCGTGTGCACCATTCTCGTTAAACAAACCCTTCAGTGACCTTCAGCTTACTGCGGTAAGAATTTGACCGGAGTAATCATTACACACCGGTGGACCCAGTTAAGGTGACCGTGGTTACCTGGCAGGCGCTCACCTTGGTTGAGCGCACCATTCATTGTAAGTGAACTCTACTGAACCCACCCAGATGATGCACATCGCGTCGTCACTTTTTCACTTGTTCTTTCTCTTTGCTGAAGTGCATGCATGTTCTTTTTAAGCACGCAATGGAGGAAAGCAAAAGCATAACGAAGTTTCTCTAATATGCTATTAAAATTAACATGACATTCTTAAGAAAAGATAGAACCCACAGGGATAAAAGCAATAACTTGAAGGACACGTGGGAAAACCTTGCATTAAATTTTATTATAAAACTATGCTAAACTATTATATATTTTTTATCTATCGTTTCACACCGTTCCATTTAGCTTAGTCGACATTCATCCACTGATAGGCAGAAATGAGAGGGAAAAAAATATTACCCCTAGACAAGATCGCAACTCGGAACCTCTTGAATATGAGGCTCACATGTTACTCCCACACTGAATGACTATTCCAGATTCCACCCTTCCGCACTGACCTCCAAAGGTTACAGGATTGTTATATCTTTGCAATTAATGTACAGAATATTCCTGAAAATGTCTTAATTACATTAAATCAATTTACTGCTCTGCTTATTTCTGCCTTGGCTTTTGGAACTATGCTTCAACTAATATAATTATTATATGAAACTCCGTGATTGTGTGGATTTTCGACACATCTTGGGTCAGGATATTTAAGGCCTCTATCGACAAAAAGCCTTAAGGCATTAAAAATTACAAAGCACATTAAAGTAACTTTATCAGTATGTATTCATTGAAGAAAATGGAATGTTTCTCTTGGTTGGAAATTCTAACCTACACCGTTCCGCCATTTTAACATTTCGATACAAGTGAAGTTGGAGATAATCGACGAAAACCGGTCGTTCATGGCCGGTCAGAGTTAACCGCGGTAAAATCCTCGATAAAGTTTTACCGTCATCGATGCACCACAAATGATCGTTAACCGCGGTAAATAACGGTAAAATCATGATCGAGAATGGTTCATTTGGCCATAAGCTTGATGACCCGGTCACACCGGCGGGGTGCTCAGAGAAGGCTTCCCTCTGGCGGTATCGGGGAGAACTCAAATCCTTGAAACGGCTCAGAGAAGGCTGCCATCTGGCAGGGCCCAAAATCACTTTTCAACAAACAGGCATCTGCGCCATCTGTCCGACACCCATCAACACTGCATACCCCTAAGCTTACTTGAAACATGAAAGGAGAAGCGAAATGAGGGAAACGAAGTTCCTGATCGAGGAGAAACCACCTCAGCATTCACCTAGTCAAGGGAGAACCACGAAAAACCTATTGTCAGTGTCCGGCCCAGGAATCAAACTCAGAAGTTACCGAATGCAAACCTCCAAGTTAGCCCGGAGCCATCTCGCTCGGTAACTTTTATGAGATATAAACCTCATTTTCTTATTCTTTCGATTCTCGACACTTTAAAATGCAAACGTCCGGTTTAATTTTTCATTTTTTGTGCTCAGGTTTAAAGACAAAGGATATCAATATCAAAATACCAAACCTACATAGAAAAGTCCCGTTACAATGAAGTTATTTTATCGATCAAACGACGGAAATGTGTTGTGCATGCGAGTTAAAGCATAAGCATTAGATACGCACTTAAGTGGTAGATTTATCACTACCTTTTTAAATTAGCATATCACCACTACAGCTGAAATGTGCCCTGCTTCCGTATACAACGGAGAAATTATAGACGCAATAAGCTTAGGAAGAGGAAAGGGAAAAAAGTGCAATCCTTGCCTTATGCCAGAAAGGAAAGAGGAAGGCAGGATCATTAGCAAAAGTACGATAGAAGGAAAATGAGAACGCTTGGGCTAAATGCTTTAACATTTCTCTAAGCCAAGCCGCATTAGCAGACATTTGTAACACCGGTACATATCATTCGTATTTTCGCAGCAGCCGAGACAAGGATATAACTATTGTGTAAATTAGTTCTCTGAAATATCACTCTATGGGGCTCTTAGTCGTCAGAAATTATGAATGCCCACTAAGGTATGACAAACGGAGTAACGATATCATCGCATTTGGTGTCCCTTAATGATTACAACTAATGGTTTTTAATTAATTTATCTACCGGTAGTAGGTACTCGAGGAATAATTGCAGCGTATCGTGGTCTTAAGGTAAATTAGGTGTGTACAAGTATTATATTCTAACAAAAAAAATAATTACATTTGAAGCAACAGATGTTATCTTAATGTTATCGTAACTTTTATTCATACAGTATTACATAAACATATTCCCTTGCTACATAAAACGCTTTTTGCGTAAACATTACCCAAAGATGTAACCAGTTTTTATAGCTTTACACATTTACTAAAGTATTTACACATTTACTAAAGTTCATAACCAAACCAGACTGTTGGATTGGAAAAGAAGCGGAAGCTGAACTACGAGGAATTCAAAATATTTATATTTGATACTACAGGTATATTTTTATGGTATAACTGGAATGATAATTGCACTCTATCTTGAGTAGTGCAATAGTACGTAATGGCGTTGATTGGCTTGAGTGAAATGAGTACTTCTTAGTGAATGTGGTGCCCTTCTTATTTTATATCTTTTGCAGATAAACAAATTACTTTCTCTTCCGCTTATCTTTGTAACCGCTATAATAATGTGGATTTCTCAAATTGACTCTTAAGTGAACTTTTTTTACTATCTATAATGTGCACATTTTAAGTTTTAAGATGAAGTAATTTTCATCATTTTCCTTTAGATAGTAGTTTAAGATTTCAGGGTACGACAAATTTAGCTTTTTTAAATAAAACTGCAACTAACATTGTTAGGGGAAATTTTGGATTTCATCAACGTAACTAAACGTTTTTATTAAATGAAAAAGCCATATTTTGCAACTTTTGTTATTTCCTATATGCTTGGCCATATTTTACACAAACCTTTAAATTTTTATATTTCACATTATATATTTCTTCAAAACTGTTTTCAACAGTACGAACCCAGAAAAAAGGGAAAATACTGGTGTATGGTCGTCATAACTTCTAAGTTAATTATGTATTGCTTTAATTGTCGTCCGTGGTCTAGATATCATGCTAACCTTTAATTCCGAAGTCGCGGGTTTAAACCCGGTGGAGGGCAATGCATTTTTTCGCGTGTACAAATCCTTAGTATAGGGAAGGGAAGTAAAATGGTCCCTTGTCATTTACGGCACGTAAAAGAACCTCAAGCCTGATAGACCGGCTTCTGAGCAAAGTTTCCTATCGTTCACGCCCAATATAGAATGGGGCATTCAGAACCACGGACGTTAGAGAGCGTCCATAAATATAACTTTACCTATTCATTGCTTTAATTATACCTCTCTATACTCGGTCAATGAGTACATTTAATTTTGGTCACTGTATCAGGGAGCATATAGAAGTACATATTTCCATAAATATTGTCATAGACATTTAAGCGTTTGGTAGAAACACAGAGAAATCCAGTAGTACTGCAAAATCGTATTCAAGTTACACAAAAGACATCGAAGATACCTTAGTGCTTTTAAAAATTAGGATGTTTAAGTTAACAATTGATGTTAAAATAGAGGATGTTCAGGAATTAGGTGGATACATATTTTTTAACTAATTTCAGGATGAATATAACGGCAGATAATAAAAATAATAATACTTTACTTATAACACAGGACTGACTGACAGGAAATATATGAAATAGGGATGTAACAAACCATTATTTTCGCGTAATCATTATAAGCAACCTATATGTAACATTCTTAAGATTAATACCCTAATAACTACTATCTGGAATTATATATCTGTTTCAAAGGATATAGCCATTATTTTATAACCGACTGAGTTATAGCGGTGAGTCATAATTATTGTGTGATAGACTTAGGATAATCTTCTGGTTAAAATTCTTAACCATAGAATATTTTTCGTGCTGATATTCTGAAGCGATCTGTATGCACATAATAATCCAGATAAATGTTTGTAGGAAATGTTTATTATACATTACGTTGAAATTCTATGCTTGCCAAAAAACCAAATAAATAAATAAAAATATAATAATAGCGACTTAACACTTGAGAATTTATATATCAACATCAAAGAACATCTCGGAAATGGTTAATGCCGCAAAATATTTATTGGACATCTTGTGTGCTTTAAGTAGAGGTTCATTTACTTTGTAGAAGATTTTAATCTGGTGCTAGTGATGAAAAATTTTGCAAAATGCATTCAGAATGAGGATAATTCATATTTCTCAGAACATTCAAGATACGAATTTTATTTTTAATATGAGATTCTAATTAAAACCCTTAGAGCCATTTTTGAGAAAAGAAATAAGGAACATTTTCCCATGAAAATCTTAGTTTTGGGGCGATCCTTTGAGGACCATGAACTTAAATACTAACTTTGGTACTTAATCGATTTTCAAGTTTAGTGATGCTGTTCATAGTCATATGGGTGGACACGCACACTTGGAATCTTTTTAAATAAAACGCTTTTTTATTCAGGGAACCTCAAAATGTGTATTTGGGATAAAATCTCTATACAACGTTTTTGGTTGGAGTACAGTACTTGCTCTACTTACTATGGGTACGCAGTTGACTAACTTTAAAAACTTTTAAGTATAAAATGTTTAATAGTACACAAACTTGAGCTTGTATGTGATTAAGTTTCCTTAAACGTGAATAACAAGCTAGATGTTTTAATGCCTATTATCGCGCCTGGTTTCTAGTGTCCTTTTCTTGAATGCAATTTAGATGTCATATAGCCTAAGTGAGACACAATGATGTTGTATACTATGGGTTCAGACACTCTTGAGTGAAAAATTTAACGTATACTTGAACAATTTAAACACATAATTTTATTTTAGAGTAACCCGTAATACGTTAGCCTCAATTATACATAAAAAATCGAAAGTTATTATAGAAGTTTCGGTGACAATTTTTATATGTACAGAAGGGGATGGAATAACGCGAGTACTGTTGCATACCAGCTTCGATTCAATGATGATAGTAAGAAAGCTTACTGAAGCAAGACTAATGTTGCATTAAATTATTGCTCGACCGTAGTGTTACTCAAATGCTTTTGAAGTGTTCAGCGAATAATTTTACGGTACTCGGTATTTTCTCAGAATTGTGGGATTTTGTATTTTGATAAAAATAGTTGTCGAAACTGTGTACTCTAAAACATCCACTGCTGGCAGCAAGTGTTACACATCTATAGTTTGAGGACTGAAAGAGAAAATTAACACATAAGCAAGGATCTCAAGCACTTAGGCTCCGAACCCTTTGTGACTACTGGACCAGAGCAGGAGATATGTTGAAAAACTTCAAAGAGCAGTCAGATAGGGAAGTAACCCTTACAGACCAAGGAAGGTCCCAAACGTTTCCAGATAAAACGTCCTGATGCTTTCACAAAGCCAGTCAACTACAGAGAAGCCCACTTCCCCTTTAGAATGCTTTTTCATGAAGCAGAATGGTCCGCCGAAAAGTGGCATATCATTAACACAAGTAACCTGAACCTTTAAAATGGTGGTAAATGTGAAAAGGAAGAAGTAAAGCTCGTTTTCAGTTTAGGTTGCACTTTATAAAATGAAATACCACTGGACTCTGAGGTTCAATCCTTCAGAAGTCCTAATCATAAGCAACTGTGGAAGCTGAGATTAGTTCTAAAAATCTGAAACAGCAAAGCAGAAATATTGCCACTGTATTATAATCTAAATCCTATGTTGTCAGAAGTAAAGAGTGTAAGTGCTACTCGGGATAAATAAGGAATTAGAATGTTTGTATTTTTAATTCATGGTTTATTTAGGGCTTTGCTATATGAAGGAATAGAGTTAAAACAAAGTTGCTTGATTTATTTGTCCTAGAGTAGCATCAAATTAACTTCAACGAAATCTTCATTTTGAAAGTAGGAAAAAAACCATACAAACGTTTATGTTATTAATCTGTTCTGAGACTAAGAACCTCCAGGCTATTGCCCATCAGAATAGCCATTTTCACTGGGGCGTTTGACTTCCTTGTTGCTTCGTCATTGGGGGATTACGGGTTGAAGTCCTGCATTGGGGTTTGTGTATGTGTAAATGTGTATTTGTGTAAGTCTGTATAAACAGAAAAAACGAGTAACCAACCGGAACAGGGCAAAACGGAAAAACAAAAAATCTGATGTGTTACACTCACATGACTTTCTCTACTCTTGTACTAATATTTCTACAAACTCTTATTCTCCATCTATTTCATATTAATCGAGATAAACATTTGCAGAAACGATCTTTTGACATGCAAAGAGAACTACATTTTACACATAGCGACCAGTTATAAAAATATTTGCTAATCCCTTAATGCCTACTATGTTCCCCTTGTTTAGTAATTGCAATGGCAATATAGAAATACAGTAGCTTTTAAGCATAGACATATCTCTTAATAGCTGGTTGCTATGTGCAGCACCATTCTCTTTGCCACGTATTAATACTCTTTGCATATCCAAGACGAAAAATGAATAACGAATTCCCATTTGAGAAAATAAGTATTGAAAAAGTTAAGGAAATAACGAGCATGGTTCACTCAACAACAAAAATGTATATAACATAAACTGTGTATTTTAACGCGATCTACAGTTTTTGTGCAGTAAAACTTTGTCTATCTCTTATGGTTTACCAGTTATGCAAAAGTCGCTCACAATGAAGAATACTTTGAGACATTCCCAGAAAATTCACGATATACGTTTTATTTTTCATGAAAATATCTTAAACATATGATATTTTAATCAAAATCGTTATAGCCATTTTTGAGAAAATTAAAATTTTCGAAAAATGTTCCATGTAAAGGGTAATCTGGGGTGGGGGGATTTTCTTGAAAACCTTCGTGTCGCATCTCTGGAAGATACTGAACCTAAATACCAAGTTTAGTGTTTATCCAACTGTTCGTTTCTGAGTTATGCTGTTCACAAACACACACGGACATGTTTCCAAAAATGCTTTTTTGCATTCAGGGGGTCTCAAAACATATATTTCCGGTGATTTCTCGGTATCGAATTTTTGGGTGGAATATACAATACTTCTCCTACGTACTACACGTAGTAGAGAAAGTAAAAATGAATCCTAATTCCAACCTTGATTGCCTAACTACCCAAGCCAAACATGTGTGTCAAAGATTTAAACTACATCTAATTATTTTACATAACTATTATTGTTATAGGGTAAATTACATTGTTATTAGTATTACTATTATTATTTAGGTAAACTCCTATATAGGAAATACATACATTATAAGTGGAAAAATAGAGTTTGTAAAACCGGCCCGTCATTGATATTTCGGTACTTTTCGAAAAGTATCCCTATCCTGCCCCTCCTTCAGAGTTCTAACAAACTCTGTCTTTAAGATGGCTCCTGCTTGCACTCCGAGTACCAGACTGAGTTGCATGCTTCGTTGTGTTTCGTATCGAGCGTATATCAAAAAAATATTTCAAGAAACTCTAATGTTGAATTGCTTGTAGGATTGGAAATCTTCTGGATTTCTTTTATAATTTAAATCACACTGCAAAACAATAATTAAAAGATTATATATTATATGACGTTGCATTCTTGTCAGAGTCTTGTAGAATATATGAAGAAGAACCAAAAATATTGGGTTTTGGGCTGGTTCTCCTTTAAGGAAACTCCATTTCAGACCCCCGGTCTCAGAAAAGACCACGTTCAATACAGAATAAACCTTAATTCTTCTAATCGGAAGACTTGAAGGGAGAATGCTAATGAAACGATTTTCGTATGTTCCATACAGTGCGTTTCCAGTTCCGCATATTTTCTGCTACAGCTGAATGCAAATTATTTTTAAGAACCACTCGGACACGCACACAGTATGTTTTAAAAGATATTTTTCCACAGAAACAAACAAATTTAATATCATTGTGTTGCAAGTTGCGACGTTATCGGAAACACTTTTAAATAACACCCTGTTTTTTTCTATACCACTTCAAAAACTTCATTAATGTGTGTGATTATACAAGTTATCAATTTTGTTAAACACCAAACGTTGTTATGGTAACAAAATGGTGAAATAGAACCTTAATTTGTGTATGTCAACCTAAGAATAATATCCCAAAATTAAATTAAAATACAAATGCAAATCATGGCGTTATAAGTATATTCGATTGTTTCTTATATTGTTCTGTCTTTTGTATGCTTCCAACATACCCATTCATCACTAAAATCTAAATTCTCTAGCTTTCACTTAAAAAATTGTTATTTAGTGATAATTTTTATAAATAAAATGCACCAATAACACCGGAAAATTTATCTATTTGGCTATTACAGCAACGTTTGTTGTATAAAATATAATTGACAGTTTGCACAATTTACACAATAATAAATTCTTTTGAGATGATACACAAAAATTCTGATGTGATGAATTCACATGATTTTTCTCTGCTCTCTATAGTTTATTAGTGACGGTACAAACTATTCTTACTAAAGCTTACTTTTATGTCTACCATATATCTACGTTACACATTTCGTTATAGTTACAAAGAGACAGCAATAATAAAATGTTTAAGAACTGGACGCTATACGCTGGCCTTAAAATCCCAAACGTTTGCATGTAATTGCAGGAAACAACTGAATGTTGACGTGATTTTAAAGAACAATTCAAACAATTTGAACCTTTAATAACGGATATCTCAGAAATCTTATGACACAAAGTTTATTTGAAATAAATTGTGTGTATTAAAGAGTTACAGTTTTCTGCTGTACGTTTTCGTAGATTGCTTAACGTTTTTCTAGTTAAACAAGATTATACAAAATTGCATCCGAATGAAGAGGACTTCAAAGGCTATTCGCAGATAATTCAAGATATACAGTTTATTTTCATGTAATGACTTTAATATATGGTATTTTAATCAAAATCTTTAGCCATATTTTAGAAAATGAACATTTTCGAAAAATTTTCATGTAAAAGGTAGTTGGGGTGGGGGTATATATTTGAAAGATCTTCGTTTCGTATCTTTGCAAGATATTGAACTTAAATACCAAGTTTAGTACTTCTACTTTTCTTTTGAGTTATACTGTTCACAGACACACAGAAATGTTTCCAAAAATGCTTTGGATTTAGGGGCTTCAAAACATGTGTTTCCGATGAAATCTCGATATCGAATTTTTGGATGGGTGCAATACCTTATCTAACTCATGTATGTGGTGAAGAAAGTAAAAATATATGTTAATTAAAAAATTTGACCAATGACGTCACAACTTGCAGAACAATGACATTAAGTGTGGCTTGTTCCTGTGACAGAGTGTCTTAAAATATACTGTTTAATGTGTCTAAGAGGTTTTTGAAAAAGAGGTTTCCATTTATTTGTAGCACAAAATATGCAGGACTTCTAAAACCCACTGTATATTCTTTTGTTTAACAATTTAGGTATAAGCAGCTCATTTTAATTGCTTATTGCAGCTAATAGTAACCTTTTTTCAAGGATTTCCTCACCAAAAGTTTCTCTTTGTTCTGAAAAACGTTTCTTTTTAGAGAAGAATTAACATTTCACCGCTTTTTAGGAGTAAATTGACGCCTATAAGGGAGATTTAGGCACATCATAAGACTAGTTGGCACCAAAGTAAGACCGGTAGTGGAACTAGACGGCAAGCAAGTCGACTAGAAAGTTATGCACGCGATTAAATTAGGAGCATTGATCTTCCGAGGATAAATTTGAAAGTTCTGTTGGCTGTTAAAACTTGTGTTTTAAGTAATACAACACATCCTATTAATGTTAAATTACGTATCACGGCACTATTGGTAATACATTAAATTCTTAGTTTTTGAGTTTTCCTATCATTTTTGTAATATTTTCGGCGGCATTTCATCTTGTTTATTTACCTGTAGAATGCAGTCCGTAGGTCACCTGATGACGTATTGCTCATCACCTCGATTACTCATGGAAGATCCTGTTGTGTCTGGGTTCGAATGCCTACTATAATTGTTTTTGTGGTAGAAACACATTTTCGTTGATCTCCAAGAGTGATACGTTAAGGTTCAACTGACTAAAAATAACTGTAGACGACACCGCATATAAAATTAAACGTACATTTTTCTTTTCATTGTTCTGTTTCGTAACAAGAAAGCATCAGCAAACCTTTAATGGTGTGTATAAAATAAAAGTACATGGCTACTCTTGGACTTCCACTAGCGCGCGTTACTATTAACACTTTTCTAACAAGGTATAAAAATACTTCTACATGTTTATTTACTCTCTGCGAATTGCTTGCCACTATTAGCACATATTATTCGCGCGTTTATTTTAAAAAGCTCATATATTCTAAAGTAATTTCGGTGCAAAAATCTTGTTGCGAGGAGCACAGGTTCCTCCTGCTTTAGAAGTCTAAAAGCCGTGAATTTTTCATAAGCATCTCATATGAGAGACGTGAATGTGAAGTTTACAAACTAGTTCAATTGGTTTTCCAGCTGGAGCGAACTTACTTTATGTTTAAACATTAAGAAATTTCTGTTAACCTTACTTGGGGTCACATGGTAGAAGACTGTGAAAAAATCCCGTTTGTGGAACATTTCGGAATTTCCCTAGCGTTTCTTATAATTGTTATTCTTATTTGCACGTCAACTAACAGATACTTCTACAAACATTGAAGAAGGTGTATTGTAGTTCCACTGTTGGGGAGCCAAAACTTGAAGTAGTAGTTACAACCACGTACGATACAAAGTTTCCGGTGACATTTGCCCCAAGTTCACTTTTCCGGTGGCCTTCGCCCTCACGTTTATAAATAAACTTTGTATTTTAATGTTAATTTAAATATTATATATGTATGCCTCGGCTGCGTCAGTATTAATTTGCAGAAAGATGTATCTCTTAGCAGATGGTGGTGTGGCTAAAGAATGAAGGATTAAACACATTATTATTTTTACTTCACTCCTTTTTTATTAATCTTTCACGCGATAAAATAACACAGATATATCATACTGTAGAGCTGTGAGATTATTTATTAATTGCACTTTTAACACGTAAACTTTATTTTTATTCTTGTTGTAATGAAGTTGTATGTCTCACATAACCTGTACCGTATCGAAGTGCTCAGGAACGTTGTCTAGTAGTGTTTGCCGTCTACCGTTTAAATTAAAATTGTATATTTCCACTATTTCAAGTCTATGATTGGCTAAGCTTACTCAAATAGAATACTTTTATTTAACTTATGCTTTTTTAGTTGTTGATTGGCTATTTATAAACTGTTTTAAATCTTACATTATTGTTCCAAGAATTATTAGTAGTCTTTATTAAGCTTTCTAATTCATTATTGCCTCAAAGTTACTTCATTGTTAGCAACTTTCGGCTTCTATTCTCACAGCTCCTACATTGTTAAATTACTTATTACATTCACATAACATTATGATACATGTACAAAATAATATAAACATAATACAATGACTGTTAAATACATTTTATATATTATTTATACACATACTGCTTTAAGACGGGCTGTTATTGAAGTTACACATTATATAATTGGACTGATATTATAGAAGTGTTAAAACAACTGCCTCAACATGTAACACACAGTGCAATAACAATTACTTTTTTTTTCTTTCTTTTCAACGCTTGTTACATTTCTGCTGGTGCGGAGTACTAAAGTTACTTGAAAATAAAATATAGGTACAGACATATTTCTTTACAATGCAGATTTATTATATCCTGTTGTATAATAAAATAATGGCATAAATGTGACAAACGTACAAACATAATTAATTTGGAGGAGAGAGGTAAAAACTGTCTCGCATTTCAAGTAGTTCACAGTAACGCTTTTGAGTCCAAGTGACTTTCAGAAGAAAAAAAAATAGGTCCATGCACTCATATTATATTCCATGCTCCAACTTTGCATAACCATGTACAGTTCCTTTATACATGGTTATCCCATTTATTGCTGGTGAATCTTTATATCCTCAATTACACTTGTATTTGTCTGTATGTAGTTGTAGTCGTTTTGTATCACTTTTTATCCCGTATGTAACAAAAATCCGCGTGTAATGGCAAAAATTAGTTTCTGCTACCATTTTCTATATCACGGTTATATAATGGTACTAGTATGGATATCATATTAAGCAGCATCAGTTCTGTGCCCTTTCTCTTTGTTTTTCCCAAACTGTTTGTCCACATTCTTCTCCTATTATCCACATCCTGACCTGTTGTATTCATCGCAGTATCATTTGTATTTAACAAAAGTTCTGTTATTATGATTTATTAAAGGTTTTGCTTTATTGTTGTATTTATCCTATATTGCCATTCTTTTGTAGTGGCAACTGAAGGTAAATATAAAAATGTTAGTTCACTTCCATTCCTCATTACTTTATTTATGTACATCTCCAAGAGAGTTGATAATGAGCATGATCTCTAAGTCTTTGATGAGAATTATTTATTTATACAATGTAATGTATACTAGTATAATTATTATTTGTATTAGAGAAACTAGGATGGATATTTTCATAGCTTCTAAATAAAACGCATTTATTTCCTCAAAAGAAAAGAGAGTTTAATGAAATGGAAACCGAAAAATTACTCTTCTGTTATTTGAGAGTGCATTTCGGTTCATTTTCCCATAACCTTGCTTGTGACGCAGTTCGTATACTTTTACTTTCCTTAGCGCCTATTGTCGGTAGGTAGGGGAAATATTGCATTTCGCCTAAAACTTTGATGCAGCAATCTCATCGGAAGTACATGTTTTGAGGTTCCCAGAATAGCAAAATTAGAAAACTATTTGTGTGTGTTTATGGGAAAGAAATATAGAGAAAGCGGAGTAAGGGGAGAGAATAGCACACATCAAAAACAAAACAAACAAAAAAAAGGTCGGATAAATACCAAACTTGGTATTTAAGCTGAGCATCTTCCAAAGACGAAGACTCAACAAATTCCTCACCCACAAGCCAACCTTAACAAATATATGTTAAAGATATTTGCATTACTAATAAAATACGTATCCTGAATTTACTGTGAATAGCCTATGAATTTCTCTTCATTCTTGATGAATTTCGTATAATTTTTTACAATTATTAAACCATAAGTTGTACACAAAGGCAAATAACATTTTATGTATCAAAAGCCGTTTTCATGGATGCTGAATGGCAGTTCAACCCTGAAAGATTTCAAGTATCTTTTCTTTTATGGACACATTAGTAATAAGAATACTCAATTATGGCATGCAGAAGTTGTGTTTTGATTTTCGTGTTGTGCACATCATCAAATCCATATTGTTTTAATTTGTTTTTATTACTACTTTAAAAATTATCTCAGATAATGCAGCCATGAATGAAAGGTTCACTTATTACACAAACACTACACTAAAAAATCTGATGTGTTACACTCACATGACTTTCTCTACTCTTGTACAATCTAATTTTACAAACGCCTATTCTCCATATGCTTCATGTTAATCGAGATATCGAGATGTCAATCTTATTGGTAATTTTCTTGTAGATGCAAGGGGAATATGGTAGCTTTTAAGCGATAGTCAAATATTTTAACGCTGGTTGCTATGTGGCGCATTCCATTCTCTTTGCATGTCCAGGACATAAAAAAATCTGATGTGTTACACTCACATGACTTTCTCTACTCTTGTACAATCTATTTTTACAAACGCCTATTCTCCATATGCTTCATGTTAATCAAGATATCGAGATGTCAATCTTATTGGTAATTTTCTTGTAGATGCAAGGGGAATATGGTAGGTTATAAGCGATAGTCAAATATTTTAACGCTGGTTGCTATGTGGCGCATTTCATTCTCTTTGCATGTCCAGGACATAAAAAAAATGAATAACGAATTTGAGAAAAAGTATAAGTATTGAAATATTTAAGGAAATAACAAGCAATATCTCGAAAACGGTTCACTCAACAAAAGAAATGTATATGACATAAGTTGTGTATTTTAACGCGATCTACATTTTTTGTGTAGTAAAATTTTGTCTATCTCTTATGGTTTACCAGTTATGCAAAAGTCGTTCACAAGGAAGAATACTTTTGGAGACATTCCCCGAAAATTCGAGATATACATTTCATTTCTCATGACATTATCTTAAACATATGATATTTTAATCAAAATCGTTAGAGCCATTTTTGAGAAAATTAAAATTTTCGAAAAATGTTCCATGTAAAGGGTAGTCTGGGGTGGGGGGATTTTCTTGAAAACCTTCGTGTCGCATCTCTGGAAGATACTGAACCTAAATACCAAGTTTGGTGTTTATCCGACTGTTCGTTTTTGAGTTATGCTGTTCACAGACACACACACACACACACACACACACACACACACTAACACGGACATGTTTCCAAAAATGTTTTTTTGGATTCAGGGGGTCTCAAAACATATATTTCCGGTGAAATCTCGGTATCGAATTTTTGGGTGGAATACAATACTTCCCCTACTTACTAAACGTAGTAGAGAAAGTAAAAATGAATAACGAATTTGAGAAAAAGTGCAAGTATTGGAAAATTTAAGGGAATAACAAGCAATATCTCGAAAACGGTTCACTCCACAACAAAAATGTATGACATAAATTGTGTATTTTAACGCGATCTACATTTTTTGTGTAGTAAAAGTTTGTCTATCTCTTATGGTTTACCAGTTATGCAAAAGTCGTTCACAATGAAGAATACTTTTGGAGACATTCCCAGAAAATTCGAGATATACATTTCATTTCTCATGACATTATCTTAAACATATGATATTTTCATCAAAATCGTTAGAGCCATTTTTGAGAAAATTAAAATTTTTGAAAAATGTTCCATGTAAAGGGTAGTCTGGGGTGGGGGGATTTTCTTGAAAACCTTCGTGTCGCATCCCTGGAAGATACTGAACCTAAATACCAAGTTTGGTGCTTATCCGACTGTTCGTTTTTGAGTTATGCTGTTCACAGACACACACACAGACACACACACACACACACACACACACACAGACACACACACGGACATGTTTCCAAAAATGCTTTTTTTGGATTCAGGAGGTCTCAAAACATGTATTTCCGCTGAAATCTCGGTATCGAATTTTTGGGTGGAATGCAATACTTCCCCTACTTACTATACGTAGTAGAGAAAGTAAAAATGAATAACGAATTTGAGAAAAAGTATAAGTATTGGAAAATTTAAGGAAATAACAAGCAATATCTCGAAAACGGTTCACTCAACAAAAGAAATGTATATGACATAAGTTTTGTATTTTAACGCGATCTACATTTTTTGTGTAGTAAAATTTTATCTATCTCTTATGGTTTACCAGTTATGCAAAAGTCGTTCACAATGAAGAATACTTTTGGAGACATTCCCAGAAAATTTGAGATATACATTTCATTTCTCATGACATTATCTTAAACATATGATATTTTCTTCAAAATCGTTACAGCCATTTTTGAGAAAATTAAAATTTGCGAAAAATCTTCCATGTAAAGGGTAGTCTGAAGTGGGGGGATTTTCTTGAAAACCTTCGTGTCGCATCGCTGAAAGATACTGAACCTAAATACCAAGTTTGGTGCTTATCCGGCTGTTCGTTTTTGAGTTATGCTGTTCACAGACACACACAGACACACACACACACACACACACACACACACACACACACACTAACACGGACATGTTTCCAAAAATGTTTTTTTGGATTCAGGGGGTCTCAAAACATATATTTCCGGTGAAATCTCGGTATCGAATTTTTGGGTGGAATACAATACTTCCCCTACTTACTAAACGTAGTAGAGAAAGTAAAAATGAATAACGAATTTGAGAAAAAGTGCAAGTATTGGAAAATTTAAGGGAATAACAAGCAATATCTCGAAAACGGTTCACTCCACAACAAAAATGTATGACATAAATTGTGTATTTTAACGCGATCTACATTTTTTGTGTAGTAAAATTTTGTCTATCTCTTATGGTTTACCAGTTATGCAAAAGTCGTTCACAATGAAGAATACTTTTGGAGACATTCCCAGAAAATTCGAGATATACATTTCATTTCGCATGACAATATCTTAAACATATGATATTTTAATCAAAATGGTTAGAGCCATTTTTGAGAAAATTAAAATTTTCGAAAAATCTTCCATGTAAAGGGTAATCTGGGGTGGGGGGATATTCTTGAAAACCTTCGTGTTGCATTGCTGGAAGATACTGAACCTAAATACCAAGTTTGGTGTTTATCCGACTGTTCGTTTTTGAGTTATGCTGTTCACAGACACACAGACACACACACACACACACACACACAGACACACACACACACACACACACGCACACAGACACACACACGGACATGTTTCCAAAAATGCTTTTTTTAGATTCAGGGGGTCTCAAAACATATATTTCCGGTGAAATCTCGGTATCGAATTTTTGGGTGGAATACAATACTTCCCCTACTTACTAAACGTAGTAGAAAAAGTAAAAATGAATAACGCATTTGAGAAAAAGTATAAGTATTGGAAAATTTAAGGAAATAACAAGCAATATCTCGAAAACGGTTCACTCAACAAAAGAAATGTATATGACATAAGTTGTGTATTTTAACGCGATCTACATTTTTTGTGTAGTAAAATTTTGTCTTTTCTCTTATCGTTTACAAGTTATGCAAAAGTCGTTCACAATGAAGAATAATTTTGGAGACATTCCCAGTAAATTCGAGATATACATTTCATTTCTCATGACATTACCCTAAACATATGATATTTTCATCAAAATCGTTAGAGCCATTTTTGAGAAAATTAAAATTTTCGAAAAATCTTCCATGTAAAGGATAGTCTGGGGTGGGGGGATTTTCTTGAAAACCTTCGTGTCGCATCTCTGGAAGATACTGAATCTAAATACCAAGTTTGGTGCTTATCCGATTGTTCGTTTTTGAGTTATGCTGTTCACAGACACACACACAGACACACACACACACACACACACACACACAGAGACACACACACGGACATGTTTTCAAAAATGCTTTTTTTGGATTCAGGAGGTCTCAAAACGTGTATTTCCGGTGAAATCTCGGTATCGAATTTTTGGGTGGAATGCAATACTTCCCCTACTTACTATACGTAGTAGAGAAAGTAAAAAGAGATTATGCAAGGTTGTAATGGGTAGAGAAAGTTATGTGACACGTCAAAAGTATATCATATACTCTACAGCAAGGGTGGCGAAAACGACTTCCTTCCGCGAGTCACCAAATATGCAACACGCACTGCATCACTCAGCACCATGTGAAAATCAAACGGACGGTTGCAGAGAGGGAACGTGCCCCTGCGAGTCAAAATGACTCGCGAGTCACGTTTTCGGCACCTCTGCTCTACAGGGTTTGACGGTTACTCGTAATTATTATATACTTGCACTGCGCTGTAAAAGAATTTACACCAATTAAGAAGTTCCAAAGCGGTGCAAAAATTACTAAATTCATTACGCATTGAGAAATGTGGAAAAGCAACTGGCAGCTATATTGTGCCGGATACTCGCAAACACATTCTCTGATACTTCTGATACGCAAATTGTGGTATACCGCATCTTTCATTTTCCTTTATAAAGTTCCATAAATTTAAACTTCTTCGGATTGACATACATTTCTTTGATAAAACAGTTAAGTCATTTACATACTGCATTGTTCTTATACTTGAGGCAAGAGGTCTGAGAAGTAGAGAACTATGTATAAAAATGATGAAATGAAATCCCCTTCCCCATAATTTGTATCCATTCTCTCCCTGCTCCTTGCTAGCAATAACCTTGTAATAAACTTTCCGAAGAAAAGGAGCCAGTAAACTCAATTTAACCTAGTTAGGGGCTTCAAACTTTGTTCCAAATTTCTTTTCATGCTCCTGCAAATCTAATATACTTTATTACATCTTGGCGAAGAAAGATAAGAGTTCGGATAATGTTCCTATCTTCTATTCTCAACACTAATTTTGTTCAACATTTCATGTGTTGCATAATGTGTTCTTTATTAATTAAATTTTACTTTCCAAACATTTTAACCACAGAAGCAGTAATGATGGCGGAAACGCGCTTATAACTGACAAGTATTTAAGGTAACTAGAAAGCAAGTGTTTGTTCGGCTTAATTAAAGAAAAGCGCCGATGAAATTCAGAGAAAATCACGATTAAATGAAATTTTGAAACGTGTGCCTAAAATTATTTCAAACCTTCTTGTTTGAAAATGAATTTTCACACTTGATATTATGAAACCTCATCTTTATTTGAAATAAGAAAATATGGATTTAAAAAACGTTTTTTACATTTTGAGATTTTAACAGCTGTTTTATGACCAATTTCGCAGTGCAAGCGTCGCATACCATGGGGCTTTTATCAAACTATTTGGAAAAATGTCGAGTATGTTCCAAAAAGCCAAAATGTCTCATAACCTTTGTGTGTTACTAAGGGTTCTTGAATTTTGCATTTTTAAAGCAAAAATTAATTAAAAATACATCTGTTATAACCTTTTTTCGAATCAAAACAGGGACGAATAAATAATGTGTCAATTTTATTTACTGTGATCAGATAAATGATAAGGATTATTTTAAATATTTTATCCTTTGGAGTATTTGGGGAAAATAGTAGTTTTTAATTTCAGTAGATGTAAGCTCTAATGAAGCTGAACGAAAATTTAAAACCCTTCATGGTTACTTAAAATAAATTCAAGATAAAATTCGAGCCAAAGTTTGCATGGTGAGCGCTTTAGAAAATGGGATTTTTACTGGTATATTCCTTTACTATCCCAAGACAAGTACTGCTACCAAAATCATTACGGCTTGCGTTTAGCCTAATACACCAAGTGCTAAAATGTTGTGTTGATATAGACATAGCAACGGAATAGCAGAGATTAGATAGAGGGCATTAGAATTACGGAAGAAACTTACTGGAAACTAAGGGTTCATCTATCCACAACCTTATAACACCATTATTTCCAATTCAGGGAAACAAAAGTATACTGTCTTTTAAAAAGAAAATAATACTCTCAGAATGGAAATTAGGCTTAAGCACTTTAGGCAGTCCCCTATTGCTCTAAATAATCTATTAAATTATTGTATCCTAAATCTAACATGAAATAAATTCTGTAAAGAAAAGGGCCTTAGTCTGCCAGCCCGACTGCCGGCCTCACGCTCACCTAGCACAGATAACGTCTCTGAGAATAATCCTTGGCCTTCAGGACCAGCCCCGTTAGCACCATGCAAATTGAAATTCAAGAACCACATATAGGTATTAGAAGAATACAATTGATCCTATCATAGGCAATTAAAGTAGCAGCCAATCCAGTCTCCCAAATGCATAGGTACATGTTTACTAAAACACTACAACCCACAAAATATGTTGTTACTATAAATATTCTCATGTCAGAATTGCTCAATATCTAAGGGAAGAAGGACTAGATATTCCAATAAGACTCATAAGCTACAACTCATCTGTTGTTCCATAGAGAGTAGATCTGCCTGTCTCTACATGAAAATGAAAAGACTAAAACTGCAATACATTACAAAATTCATCAATAATATTTCAGAGAGCTATACAAATTTACACAAAGGGTTGTGCTATTGAAGAACAAAGGAGCTCCATTGTGCACCTTGATTTTACAATGTTCTACAGGCTACTAAACTTCTATACAGTATTCTCAAGCGAAATATTTGTCATAAAACAAAGTCTTGCACAGATCCCAAGAACATTAATCAGCTTCTTTGTAATTTTTAGCCTGTATAACCGCAATACATGCTTTAAAAGACCAAAATTCATGCAACGTATAGTCCAGGAAATACAACAGCTACTCCACCATATTAAGAACAGAGGAAAACAAATCACAATTACATGAATACTTCCCATGTAGGTATTAAAGGCAACGATGAAGCAGACCTCGCAGCGCGAGAAGCCACCAAACATCCCCTAAATGAACCACCTACTAGGATGTCATATCTCATATGTAAAATAAAATAAAATTTAACTGGACTAACAGATGGCTTAGTAATGACCAAACCAAATAACATAATCAATATCTACTAAGTTTGCATCTCCGGCTACATTAGTAAATCTAAGACGCCGCGATCAAATAAATAAAAATAATGAGACTTCGCATTGGCCACACAAGACTCGCACATGCTAGCATTTTACGCAAGCAACCACCACCTGAATGTTAACATTGTCATCAAACCTTAATCATCCAAGCACATCTTCATAGAATACGCAGCTTAGGAAAAAAGAAAACAATACAACATAACAGCTCATCTTCCAACAGTATTCAATAATCCGAAAACTATCCGAGCCATCCATAACTTTCTTCAATCCATATCATGTTATTACTTCCTGTGACTGTACACCTGTAAAGGATTTATTTTGTAAAATGTTGTGTGTTGCTCGTATTATGTTGAATGAATTTGTTGTTATGCATATCTGCACTGTAATGACATTGTTGCATGGTATCATTGTATTCACATTGGTGTGTTGTTCTATAATTTATATGCCGCAATATAATCGCTTGCAGTTAAGCAATAATAAATACATGAAAAGAAAAAAAACTATCGTGCTTGCTACCAGTATTAACTCCGAAATAGTATTGCTAAGATAGATAAACATTTTATTTGAAAAACATTTTATTTGAAACTAAACTTAGTTGCAGATTACACTCAGGTTTATCAAGTGCTGAACATATTTTAAGCATTTACATTACTCAGATCAACAAGAGAATTATTGACAAATACATTATTAGACATTGAAGGAATTTTTTGCTGGTTCTATTGATTTTGTAGTCGATACATTGATAATAATATCAATCAGCGATAAGCGGCTACTCTACCTACCATAAACAAAAATGTCAGAAGGCATATTCATTGTTAAACGAGTCATTCGGTACCAATCTTTGATGCTAGGTATTGAGGTTTCTATTTCTTTGGCTGTAGATAGGAAAGTTACATAAGACCATTTCTGACCGCAGCAAGATTATGGAAGACCTAAGAAACAAACTAGACTTTTCTTCAGCTATGTCAAAGCTTAGAGTATGCGTCTTTAAATGGCTCACATTCGAGACATTTTCCGGAGTATACCATCTAATAGGATGCTGATACGATAGGATTTCTCGTGGATGCTGATACGATAAAATACACATTAGACTCTGATAGCAGATTTTCCTGATATGACTATTTATTCTAAAATGTCGAACACAGATCTGAGTGTCTTTCTAATCAATTGGGAAACTTACTTGGATCATTTAAGTACCTATAGGAATATATTAATAAGAAGAAATATTCACATTAAAATAATTTGTGACATAGCTGTTGAAAGAGACAGGTACCTTCGTAAACGTTACTTCGCAGAAGATGTAACGCATAATGCAAGTTTCGAAGCCTAAGAAGACTTCTCCCGGGCATGGAATTTCAGTCACCTACCTTAAAAGGGGGAAGGGTGTAATGGTATACAAGGAATTAAACCCAAGCAATAGTAGGGTCCATTCTTCCAAAAGGACTAACCTTCTAAAGAAGCAGAATTAAAGAATAGGAACACATTATACGCTACACTGGGTCGCACAGAAGGATATATATAAGGATATTTTTTTTTAAAAAAAAAAGCAGATATGAATGAAATCCTTAACACATAGTAACATATGATTGATCATGTTCCACATGAACACCTCAATTACCACATATAATTCCCAACACCATACCTTTGTGCTACAGAAATGCCTTTCTTAGCATTACAGCTGTGATATTAAGCTCTGCCTGTGGGTTCTTTATTTAGACATGCAATAGCGTTGATCTTCGCAGAACACACACACTTTATATCTCTATATGCTCGGAGGTACTCCTTCAAACACACCTGGAGCCAAATGCTCTTTGGAAAACCACGTGTTTGCTTCTTTTCTTAATTAGCTAGATTAAGCGCTCTTCTCATTTTACATGGATGGTTCATGACCATGGGTATCTGTCACATTTATACTAAGGTGGAATGTTAAGCGCTAAAGCTACCTATTTTCAGAGTACTAATAAATGCCTTGCCTACTACACACCTGCGAGTTCTGGGGCATGTCCACACGGTCATTTATTCTGTGGGCTGCTCCCTTCCCGTGGGACTACTTCATGAAGCCTCATTTCCTCCATACGTGAAGGATGAAATTAGGCACCGGGCCGCAAAATTCTACGACCGTTTGCCACGGAGTACCCTCTTTCAGGCTCTTGGGTAGTATAGCCCCAGAGTATGCCGCTTGAGGTGACACAGGTTCCCCGCATGACATGTGTGTATCTTACGGGAACAAACGAGCACTCCATCAGTAGCTTAAGCTGTGCTACTATACAATTTCTTAAAGAGATATTTGGTTACAAAATTAAAATATCAAACCCAAGAAATAAACAAAGATTTTGAGTATAGAACGTTACAGCTGATCAGTAGTCGCCGAGGAGCAATTTTACTACCTTCTATCTTTCCCTCTGCCTTAATTACTTCCGTCGTCCTGTAACCCGCATCCAACCGGTTAAGCCCATCACGGATAGGTACGCTTAATAACTCTCGTGCTAATCTTAGCCTGCCAATGCTTCCTTATTGTGGTCTTCATGAAACATTAGGGCTTCAGCTTCTGCCGAGCCCGCACCTCTCAATTTTTCCGCATGGGAATATGTAATATATATATCTCAGATATGCAGGATCGAGATTAATTTCATTACCTATTCAAATAAACATCCCATAGGTATTATCGGCATCAAACTTGTAATTCTAAGAAAAGTGTATCTTACAGCAATGCGTCGCTGGAAGGTGTGTGTAAAACTGCACTACAGTCATGTGGAATGTGCCTCAGAAATAACTACGATGTGTTATGTGTTAGTATGCGTTAAAGTTTTCATTAGTTAGAATCGAATATACAGGGTCAATTACCTAAAACTTGCACCGCAAATATTTCGAAAATGGAAAGTGCTATTGATGTGCAGTTTTCACAGCATTAATTGGTAGTCAGGGGCTCGAACATTTAGCCTATAAACAGATTTTAATGATACTGAGAAAGTGTATTTTTTGAGCAAATATACAATTTTTAAATGGAACAATGCCTAGTTACATCAACAGAATAGAGGTAGGGTTAATTAGAATGTCAGTGGCCTGATTCTAGTGCGAGTAGTTTACGAGAAACTTTATTTTTAAACTTTTATCACCGACACTTGTACAACCTGTGGTAGCACAAACTAAAGAAAAACATAGGGGAATTACAAAAGTTCTGTGGATTCTTACAAGTAAAAAAGAACATAGCCATTCAAAGGTGTGTTCAAAATGACCACCGGCAGCTTCAATACACGCTTCCAGTCTGCTATGGAAAACTGCTGCACACGTTCTAGCATTTCAGCGGAAATTTCAGAGCAGGCAGCAGTAATACGTCGTTTTATATCATCTGGTGTAGTTGGTACATCCTTGTAGACAGTGTTTTTCAGCCTTTCCCATGGAAAAAAGTCTAAAGGGGTCAGATCCGGTGAACGGGCCGACCAAGGTACAGGTCTTCTTCGTCCAATCCAACGATTTGGAAATAATCCGTTAAGACCAGCTGTAGTACTTGTGCACTATGGGCTGGGCAGTCATCATGTTGGTACCACAGGTTCCTCCTAGGCTGCAAAGGAACGTCTTCTATCATCTGCGGCAGATGATATGTCAGGAGGCTGCGATACTTGTGCGAGTTCATGTTCCTTCTATGAACAAAGGGCCTATGAGCTGATGGTTCTCTGTCCCACACCACACGTTTAAACTCCATGGACGCTGACGTTCCACCTGACGAAGCCAACGGGATTGTCAACAGACCAATAGTGCATGTTTCTGTGGTTTACCTGGTCATGATTAGTAAATATTGCCTCATTACTAAACAAGATACATGATGAATCTGGAGTATCATGTCTTAATGCCCATGTACAAAAGTTAACACGATTCCCAAAATCGTTTCCATGCAGCTCTTGATGGAGAGAGGTGTGATAGGGCTGGAACCTGGTTTATGATTAGGAAGAACTTTATTCAAGTACAGAATAAATTATTATTTTATAATATTACATTTTTAATTAATATTAATTATTTAAAAATCAATAATATTCATTTAATTTTGGACCAGATGTTTAAAATAATTTTATTAATATAACTATTTTGGAAGAATAAAGTGTAATAGATTTAGAATCTAAATAGATAATTATAATTATCTATTTAGATTTCCGCATACACCGTACAGGAACAAACTGCATTCTTCCTACACTCTCCCTACACCAGCATGTGGGCTTTTTCTGCATTAGTAAACCCCATCTTCCACTCACGATTTACTGCTTGAACTGCCACAAACTAACTGATCAGAAAGTCGCAATGCAATCAATAAACAGAAAACACAATGCATACAAACATAACGTCGTACCTAGCAACTAAGCAGGTTGAATGAGACAAACAATTGTCGGGGTGGAAGCTTTTCAAAATACGATTTCTCGTAAACAACTTGCAGTAGAATCCTGCAACAAAGACCATTGACATTCTAATTCACCCTACCTTTATTCTGTTGACGTAACTAGGCATTGTTCCATTTAAAAACTTGCATGTTTGCTTAAAAATACACTTTCTCAGTATTATTAAAATCTGTTTATAAGCTAAATGTACGAGCCCCTGACTACCAATCAATGCTGTTAAAACTGTACATCAATAGCACTTTCCATTTCCGAAATATTTGCGATGCAAGTTTTGAGTGATTCACCCTGTATATGTATATATATTTTTTTTTTCTAAAAAAATGTATCGAAACTGTGTATGTAGCTTGCAGTTTAAGTTATACAACAAAACGAAAGATAAGTATATTAAATATCATTGTTTCTGCCTTTTTCCCTCATCTATACCTCCAACTCTTTCAATCTCACACTCAATCCGTTTTTAATTTTTTATTCTGAGTAACTTGTGTGATGAGATATTTCTAAAGTTAGCAATACAATTTCTTTTTGGGAGTCATTAATATAAATTAATATCTAATTAAAACATTAGTTTAAGTTCTTAAAGTTAATCCCAAATTTTGTAAAAGCCGAAACTTGCTAAAAATCTTATCCCTATCTATAAGCTTCTGCTGTGTAACATTTTTAAAACTGCATAAACGGCGATATTTTTCAATTATTACTTTCTCTACTACGTATAGTAAGTAGGGGAAGTATTGCATTCCACCCAAAAATTCGATACCGAGATTTCACCGGAAATACATGTTTTGAGACCTCCTGAATTCAAAAAAAGCATTTTTAGAAACATGTCCGTGTGTGTGTGTGTGTGTGTGTGTGTGTGTGTGTGTGTGTGTGCCTTTGAATAGCATAACTCAAAAACGAACAGTCGGATAAGCACCAAACTTGGTATTTAGGTTCAGTATCTTCCAGAGATGCGACACGAAGGTTTACAAGAAAATCCCCCCACCCCAGACTACCCTTTACATGGAACATTTTTCGAAAAGTTTAATTTTCTCAAAAATGGCTCCAACGATTTTGATGAAAATATCATATGTTTAAGATAATGTCATGAGAAATGAAATGTATATCTCGAATTTTCTGGGAATGTCTCCAAAAGTATTCTTCATTGTGAACGACTTTTGCATAACTGGTAAACCATAAGAGATAGACAAAATTTTACTACACAAAAAATGTAGATCTCGTTAAAATACACAACTTATGTCATATACATTTCGTTTGTTGAGTGAACCGTTTTCGAGATATTGCTTGTTATTCGCTTAAATTTTCCAATACTTATACTTTTTCTCAAATTCGTTATTCATTTTTTTATGTCCTGGACATGCAAAGAGACTGGAATGCGCCACATAGCAACCAGCGTTAAAATATTTGACTATCGCTTAAAACCTACCATATTCCCCTTGCATCTACAAGAAAATTAGCGATAAGATTGACATCTCGATATCTCGATTAACATGAAGCATATGGAGAATAAGCGTTTATAAAAATAGTTTGTACAAGAGTAGAGAAAGTCATGTGAGTGTAACACATCAGATTTTTTTTATTTTACACCCCATAAGGACTCTCTCTGTGGGGAAAATTACGATACCACGCAGATAATTTGATAAATTAACTCTTAAGGTAGGTGATTTTATTATACATAGCAATCAAATTTGGTAATTCTCCGTGAAAGCACGCATGTGCACGCGCACACATATACCATTCAAAATGTTTTCAAAATAACCCATTGTATATCTTATTCATAGAACATTAAACTCGACAGAAACTTTTCGGATAGTTTTTAATATGTAGATTTCAATACCGCATTAGGTATATGACTGGTTAAATGCCCATATAATATTGGATTATGATACAAATGTTAAATTTTGGTTTTATTTTACGAGTAGGAATGTTTACGAAAGAAGGATCTCGGCAAAATAAAATTTGCAATCCTATGAGCAAAATAAAACCACTTAACACGGTTGGCTGACATTTTTAGACGGCACTCGAATTTGTAAAATATCAACAAAATAACATAATATAGATTCCTGAAACTAAGAGAAATCACGTTTAGAACGAGATCAACTCGTGTGTATAGCGATATTCTTGAAACAAGAAAAATGACGTAAAAATCGAGATGAATGTAGCGAGATTCAGATGTTTTTGTTTTGTTGATTCGCTAGAACTCGTTTTAAGAAAGCATTTTATACCAATGAAATGATTAAGTGCTATATCATATTGCTTAGTGGATTTTTTGGGTAATTACTTCTGGGTTACTCTTTCTCCTGCTTCTGTAATTTCACGTGGCTCTTGCATTTCATTATGAATTTATAATTACCGCCATTTAATCTTTATTTAGGTTATATTAGATAAAAGAATTAACGTTTTAGACCAAAGAAAGCACAAGGCTATCAGTATAAGTTATAGGTGAACTCCAAGATGAATTGCGACAGACTGAAGTATGACGATTTGTATTGTGAACAGATAATGCTAGCACCATAACAAATTAATTATGTAAAAAGACATTATAAAAAGTAAAACCAAGTCACATTATTAAACATTAAAAAGGTAATTGTCACGTGATTGGACTTGAACCCAATGTGAATATTGGAGTGGTATAAAAGTTTTATCGCACCAGAGCGATAATTTAAAGGTTTTAGTTCGTGTGCACTATGTTAAAAAGTTCTTCTTTTAGGCCATGCTGTCCAAAATCTCTGTTTCGATGAAAAAAAACAGATTTTTAAATGTAAATCGGAGGAACTCCCTTAAACTCGTGTGTAAGGCCTAATCTCCTTAATAGCAAACCTTTGGAAAGCCCTGCTAATAAACTTCCTTATGTGCGTCTTGTCATTTTTATGTATAACATTTAATCTAGATGCATAAAAAGATTCATGAGCTTTTAAAGCAAGCAAAGGTGCAAGGACAGTAACAGGTGCTCCGTAGTAGCGACCGCGCCCAAAATATTGGAATTTACTGCACCGAGAAAGCGCGAGAAAACATTGCCTAAGGATATTTTCCTTCTACGCGCCGCGCCAGGCCTATGTGTATCATTACTTTGGGAGTATTTTCACCCCAAAATTGCCAACGATATCTCAACGATGTTTTCTTGTTAGTTCAAAGCAGAGAGACAATCTCCGGTGTAGTTTACTTCTATGTATGTAAGCATAATCTCCTCGCAGCCCATATCTGCAAATGAGGCAATAGCTTCCTAAAAATTATGGTCTGGCATAACATTTGCATAGTTTACGCATCCATCTAGAGCACATTACAAGTGTGGGCCGGGAGAGAGATGTGTAATGGAGTTTTCTGCATGTACGGTCGCATAATTTTGTAGCGGCAGGTTCCCGGCACACGCAGGGAAATGGACGTTCAAAAAGAATTACTGTGTATATGCACGTGTGTATACGAGAATAGCTTTTTGTTTAACATCCCATGCTGTGCTGAATTGCTCCTCTCCGCTGGCACTTTTAGAACAAAACGAATTAACTTTGTCTCTAGAACCTACACCAAATTTAAATAACTCGTGCCAGTTTCTCGCCTCTTGTGAGGTACGTGGGGTTTTAAAATGGAATGAGACTAATTGCTGCAGATTTGCTTTTTTGTTGTACATTTTCTGAAGGTACTTCAAGCAAAGCACTCCAACGATACGTGTTAATAATCGTAAAATTCAGGAAAAATTCTACTTCAATACCAAGTTTCAGGACATTTTCAAAGAAAAGCATTAATTTATGTAGCAAGAGGCAACACCAGGGGAAGTTAATATGGAAAAATATTTCCAAAATGCGTATTTTAAATCGCAATATTCCTACAATAATTGAGTATATTAACTTCAATACACCAAACGTAATTTCTAAACTTCTAATTATTTATACATATACTGCATGTCTTAGTACTTATATCACTTTTTCAGGTAAAATGGGTATGATGTTTGCCAATACATTTTACAGATCTTTCATGTAAATTGTTTACATAAATATAATTTTCCATCCACTTCATCTTGATAATGAAAATGGGTCCTGTAAATGCATTCACTTGTTTAACATTATGATAATGCACATTTTTAGCCTGAAATAACTATCAGCTGTTTTAAAAGCAGATTATACTAGACATAATACCACTCATTGGGCTCATGAGAGACAAAAATAAATGTTTAGTTTTCAAAGTAGAGGCAGTGCTTAAAGCGAGACTATTCAAATTGATACAGGGATTTCGAAAATTGTTATCACAAAAGAGTTTTGTTACATGAATTGTATATACACAGGGTGGACCATTTAAGTTGAAACTGTACAACTTCTCTAAAACTAAGCGTTGTAGAAATAAGCGTCTTTAATGAAAGCTGCTTGATATTATGGGGGGAATTAAGTGCCGTTAGTCTTGTTTTTTTGGGAGGACGTTATGATTATTTTAGTGTAAGTTAAATTTTTTTAAATGGGAACCTACAATAAGGGTCAATTTAAATTCACCCTAACATGACCATCAGAATGCTCTCCAAATAAAACACGACTAATTACATTTACTTTCCCCTATAATATCAAACAACTTTTATTCAAGAAATTTGTTTCTACAACGCTTAGTTTTGAAACTATCGTACAGTCTCGACTTAAATACTTCAATCTGCACCAGTATGGTACAGATTTATCAGATTTGCACTTTGCATAGGTAATATGTGCCGAAATAAATTATTCATATTCTGTTAGAGTTGATGTTGACCATTCTAGGACGACAGATATTTGGTTTTAACACCCGTTAGAGGTTTTAGTGGATCAATTAAAAGGTCTAAACCACCAAGTGGAATTCAGTAAGCAAATAACAAATAAAATAATATTAGAACTTATAGCGCATTGGTTAAAAGATTTCAGCTAAACACATAACGGTATAGTGTTAAAGTAATTATTCTGAGGTTGATTCTCACTTTAAATAAATAGCTTATACCATAGCTTTATGGCGTAACATTTTAAACCAAATTTAGTAGTTTCAAATGAATAGGGTGACGTCATTAAATAGCACGTGACACTCATTTCTTAACAGTAAGTTCACTAGAGGTTTTGACTTATCTAGAAAAAATAAAAATTTGCATGGGATTTAGTTGAGTAAATAAAGATGATAAATAAAATATTGACTGCTAAACCCTATTTTCAGCTTACTCTGCCGGAAACAAATGACGATCGCAAAGGTATTTGTAGTAGTGTATGGTAAACACGGAACAAATGCTAGGGAGGTGACGAAGACAAACAAATATTAGGTCGGTGATACAAATTGTGGATGTAAGCATCCTAATTGTTTGGAATACGTTGTTCTGTATCATTTTATTGGTCAAAAATAGTATGATGGAGTAAGACTAAGATAGGCAATCTGAATATTTTGTGGCTTTTTTGTTTTATTGAATTTTACACAGCCCTTAGAGCACTAAAACTTGATTTTAGGTTGACTTCTATCATAGGAGGCTTTGCTGATTTGCATTACACTTTAGATTTTGGTTTTCCTGATACTGTATACATTGGCGCCACTAAGGGGAGACGTAATAATTTTTCATGGAAGTAAACTAGTTTCATATTTTTTATATTCTGTTCTAATATGTCTGGCCTAATTAGGCAACTCTGCCTAACTTTGCCAAGAATTATAAGAAAATACGATACATAATAAAGTAGTGGAAAAAGTGAAAAAGCTATGTGTTCAGTATTTTCTCTAGGCGTACTCATGTTTTATTTAAGCCAGACGTTAACATTCCGTGAATCCACTCCATTAAGAGATTTAACACAATTTATACATGAACGCAAAAGCATTTATGTGAAATAAAAGTAGCGCAAAAATATACTTGGAACACTTAACAACACGGATAATATTAAAATTGTTCCTTCTTATGAAGGTATGCAGAGGAAAAAATCCTCGCAATCATTTTAACAGCTTCCACTTGTTCCAAGAAGTTGAAACAAAAGACGTGCTGCAAGCACAAGCAGGGCTAGTCTAAACTCAGGTGAGGGGAGGTTTGGTGGCTACAGTAACCGTAGTGAGAGATTGTATTTCTCTGTGTGGCGTACGAATTTGGAGGTGGCTTTAAATGAAAATGTGAGTTCCTTCCCACAACTAGAATGTATAGCTGTTGTTATTAACAGCTGCACAGTGCTTTGTTGTAGACGTTAGGCAGGATACGAAATGGAAAATATACAAATACTCAGATCCATAAACAGAATATTCAGTAATGATAGACAAACTCCTGTCTTATGCTTTTATAGGTAAGAAAAATTACTTTGTACTTAATACGTTTAAAGAAGAATATATACTAGTAGTCTGGTGTACTCATGTTCTCTAATGGACTCTGCTTAATTGCTACAAATAAGCATTATATGCAAGTCATACCATTTCCATTTTTAAGACAACCGGAACCAAGGACTGAATTTTGGTTAAAATGATAAAATTATTGAATTCTAGATTTGCATATATAAATGCACTTAAGATCAACGGACATCATGTGACATAGTTTTTTTCTTTCTTCCATGTTGTATCAACAATGTTGAAATGGCCAATGTTAAGTGTTCTTTTTAAATTTTCCTCTTGCAGGCATTTTTATGTACAACCTCGTAAATCCGGTCTAATTGGGGCTGAGAGTTGTCCGTATTAGCAAAATTCCGGATTAACAGAAATAAAAAAATACAAATTCAATTTTGTGAATAAGAACATTATATGTTTGTACCTTAATAACATAACACAACACAGCACAGTACCTGTGTTGATATTACAAGTTATGCATAATTTCTTTACTTTCGTTTAAAAAAAATATCAATTTTATTTTGTGGTTCTTTGTACATCTTCTTCACTACAAGTTCACGCAGATGCCTCATTTGACGGTAATACACAGAAACGTTCTTATTTTCACTTTGTTGAAAAATCGATCACACAATTCAAGTGTTCTTTAACCTCAACCTCATTTTTGGCATTTAGATAGCAGTATCCGCATCTCCAAACGAAGTATTAGAGTCTCTTTCTTCGTTTACACCATCCAAAATCTCTTCATTCATTATGTGATAGCCTGGATCACCATCATTGCCAAGCCACTCCTCAACGTCTTCGACTGTGACTCCACCCCTAAACAGTGCTTTATGGTAGTCTTTAGTTTCAATTTCTTCAATACCGAGATCAGCATGGCTGTCATTCAAGATTTTATTACATGCTTTGGCCATTGTAGGAATACGAACTGCATAGTACACACACACACACACACACACACACACACACACACACACACACACACACACACATGCTGAAACTTAAGTTGCGAAATGCGAGAATACTAAAATTTGTTTTAAAGCGTTCTGTGTCAAATTTAATTACATAAAATTACTATAAACGTTTGTCCGGATTAAGCGACATCCGGTTTAACGGGGTCCGGCTTATCGGGGCCTTAGTGTATATAAATGGTTCCTTATGCATTATTTGTGATTCAGGTTTAAAGAAAAATGTTTATCTGCATAAGCTTCAGTTACTGTTCCTTGTGTAATGTTCTTCTTTGACGAAAACTATTATTGTCAAAGCACCTTTACGAATATTTTATAAAAGAATCTGAAAATTAAGCCATTAATTAATGTAAATTACTATTTTAATCTATTAACTAATCCTATTCTTTTAAGCTTAAAATGAATACATTCATTTTGTATTGCAATACTTAAACTTTAGTTGCAAGGAGTCTTCAAATTGTATCAATATTTTGTGTTATTAAACTTTTATCAAATATTAAATATACTGAAAAGTATTTATGTACACCAAAATGAAATGCTGCACATTTCATCTTAATCAAATGAGACACTTGTACAAATGTTAAAATAGTAACCTAAAAATTACAGAAATTGGCAAATATAGTCCCAGGTTTCCATAAATATTTTCGCAAACTTATTCAGAAGACATGTATGATTAACTCGTATGTAACTTATAATATGTGCGTTTCTTCAACCAAAGTGTAATAGTGTCAAAGTGAATGACCTCATTTATTTTCATTGAATTTCATTTCATTGAGATGAAGCTAAAAACTAAGAAAGTAATTTTAGTTTTTATAACTAGGTTTTTTGGATAATTTTTTTCTGTTTGCTTTAAAGTAGGAACTCGATAACTATCTAACGGTTTGGAGTAAAGTTCTGGCTTTTCATAAACTAATTTTGAGTCTGAAGAAGGGCTTTATAGTCCGGTTCAAAAACAGTATGTTGGATAAATACTAAAATGATGCATTTAAGTTCAGCACCTTCCAAATATGCGACACAATTTTAAGAAAATTCCTCACCCCAAACTACTCTTAAATGACTTTTTTCGTCATTTGTTTTCTCAAAGATGACCTTGAAGCTTTTGCTTAAAATACTGTAGGTATATTTAATGCATTTGCATTGCTAACAAAATGCATCTCTTGAATTTTCTGGGAGTGGCTTGTGAAGTCCTTTTCATTCTAAATGAGCTGTTGATTTCTAGACAGAAATCACCACAGATAAAATATAGACCACATTAAAAGACTCTAATGAAAACCTTGTGGCAAGAGTCATATCAGAGATATTCGTTACTATTGGATTGAAATGTTTAGTACCTAATATTTTGTGAAATGCTAAGATACTAGTCATTATGTCTGATGACGCCATGCAAAGGATATGGATGCCAACATACAGAGATTCGCCTTTTAAAGATCTGACTATCCCTTTACCCTGTATTCCTCTTGTACTTGTAAGAAATGTATTAATGGAACTATTTCTATAAATGTTTATATGGATTAACACACACTCACGGCCCTTTTAGTTAGAGGTCTCAAACGTAGTTCCAGTACAATTTCGATATCTAACTTCGATCGTTTTAAGAAAAACAGTGAAAGTAATTATAAATTGTAACACTCAAAATTGAACAACTGAATTAGTATATCTGCTAACTTCTGTAGCATTGAAGTTACGTTGGAAATAAGTTTCCACAATAAAAGAAACTAACAGCGTAACTTGCCGTGAGTCGCTAAAATGCTTATCGGCGAGACCGCTCGCAATATCCGCTTAATCTTACTTACACAAGTGCATCACTAGGCACTTAAAATATCACTGAGCATTACATAGCGACTATGTACCACAGAGAGTAGCGCTTTGATTTATAAGTACACGCCTTTAGTCCTTTTAGCTCTACCTACATATTATTCCCCCTTCCAACTCTGTCTTGCCCAGACCAACACTTAACCCGTACATGTGCCTCTGTTACTTTGTTTCTATGGGGTCTAGCCAAATTCTTAGAATCCAAGTGCCTCTGTCTTTCCCAGAATTCTGGCTATGTGACCCTGCAAACGTACTGAGCTTATAACCTATCGAAATTCATCGAATCTCTAAGCTAATGCGTTCGCTACTTACTGTTGCTAATGACTTTCGCTAATTCGACATCCTATTTCCTTTTTTCGAACAAACATTGAAATTCCAGCTTATTACATTATACGATTTCATATATGAAAATTATTTATTGCAATTATTTCTCTATCTTACTGTTATTTCCTTATTTAATTAGTTAAAACTCTGCTCGTACATAATTTCGCTATCAGTAAGTTATTTTTGTACAGTTTTTGTAGATTCTCTTTATTTGATACAACAGTTGCTTAACATTATGTTGCCTACACATTTCTTTTCCATTGAATGAAAAAAAAATCACCCCCTCTTCGTTGGACACCCTTTAAGGTTGGATAATTTTTTATTAAATCATGGGTGTTCAGGTTAGAGGGGTTTTAATGTAACAAGAAAGGAAATATGACGGGATATTTGAAATTTTAAACAGGTTTTGGTTGGGATGAATGGTTGCAATTAACTGCGGTTTTAAAATGCTATCTCGATAGCTAAACTGACGCGTTTCCCCCACCCAACTAGATTAAAATTAAATAAGCCGTTATTTAGAATGGGAACATTTTTAATAAAACACTGTATGTAAGCATTTAATATACTTATTCATCTGTGATTTAAATCTATTTGAGCATTTTAAGAAGTAATGTACCAAATAACCTTTATTAGCCTAGCAGTATAAACAGGTTACTGCATTCAATATTCTGCATAATTGGCTCACTATAGCACGCGTGTCAATAATAGCAATGACACATTTCCTACAGTGATGACATAACACCAGCATTCCAAGTGATTGTGATTTATTTGTGATTCTTTTCTCTGAGCAATGATGACTTAAAAACCTCATCATTACCAAACATAGAATAATTAAAATGTGAACACATAATGACTTACCATGATGTGTTGATAATAGACTATATCACAGTTCTTAATACCTGCTCACTTTCTCTTTCAGGAAGGGAATGCATGCAAGTGGTTATTTTGATTTTATCCGTTCAACGCGCTAGGTAATAGCAAATAATATGGAGAGAAACAAGTGCCTATTTACGAACATACTGGTTCTTCAGTGTAAGACCTGACCGCTCGCACTGTGTTGTGCATTAGAGGAATGCCGGCCGGCTTGCCTATTCCGCACAACACGCACTCGCGACAGTTCTGTTACCACGTAATCATTGGTGTCAGTAGTGTACTTTCATTTGCGAAGTTGGGAGGACAGTTATCTTTATTACTGCATACATTTATATGTACATGTTTTATTTTAAATACGAATTGGCTCGTCGCGTTCGTGAAGAATTCATCCTGAAGTTTTTTGCGCAATTGCCTCCTTCCAGAATTTCAATGTACGATCTTGTGAATAAATATGAGACTACTTTTCAGTGCAAAACAAGAAACGCATGCAAAGATATACAGTATTCACAGAAGAAACATTTGACGAAATTGGTGAAAGTCTTGAACATTCGCCACGAAAATTGTTATTGAAGTTAGCACAAGTTGGGGTTTCAGTAACTTCTGCACATACAGAATTTCTTATGAGGTAAGAGTGAATGTTGTTATATTTTGTGTACAGGTTTACAGGAATATAGATTTAAGAAGCAAAATCAGAGTGCTGGCACAGCCGACTTGGCATGTCGTGCTACCCAGATGCAAAGCCCCCTCGAGCTGTCAGATTTTATACCAAAAAACGGTCTTGCTTATTTCGACTATGGATACCGAATTATTTCATTATTTATTTCCTACAGTTTATAACGTCAAGCCTGCATAAAATCTTGTATGCAACGCGTGGAGAATCATGTGACACTCGTAAAAATTGTTGCCCGTACTACAATGAGTGCCATAATCTTTGAAATTATCCACTTGTTGCACAAATAACTATTTTTGTATACATCCTTTAATATCCTACAACAAACGATGAAACATTAAATAAGGTTTATAGTTTACTAAACAATCTAAAGGATAGCATATATTTTTTTATAAAAACATACGATGTATATTACTTTCTTATTCTATAGCTCGCACGCAAACTTGGGGTTTAAATTTGCAGCCAGTGCGTGTCGTGTCCATGGAACCGGTTCTTCGTACGCGAAGAAATCGATACCGAGTATCGCTACTCCTAATCTAGATGTTATTTGCAACGATCTCTCTATATTCACCGTCGACTAGGGAAACCCAAACGTTGGTTATTGAAGCGCGTTGGCGTTAACCATCAGCATCACTTCCGCTATGGTGGCAACATCGACAGCAGGCGATTATATGCAAGGTCAGGTGGGCGGGAATGGTGTCTATGTCGTATTGAGTGACAGTGCTTGTGTGTGGTGTTAGGTCAACTATGCAATGCGACATTCTACTTCAGATACGCCCCTCCTACGGCAATAGAAATGTACCTAACATTATTAAGTACGCTATTTTGGTATTACGGAATAACTGATTTATTTATTTTAGCAGCACGTCTCTTTTCCACATTTCTAGTACTAGTTTTACGAGGCTTAAAACAGGAAACGTATAAAACAAGAAAAAACCTATAAAGTAACGAAATATAAACATCTGCAAAGTAAGTGTTGATAAACTTTCAGATCTCTTGAACACTGGGCTCATTGTTATCGGCTCCAAACTTATAAATGTTAAACTATACTTTTCTGAGCTATGATTAAATGTGGCTCTTCATATAAGTTTTATACCGGGTACAAGTAAAATAAAACTTCCACAGTGGACAATGAGAGCGATATTTTATATATTCACATTCATGACTGTTACACAGTAATGTAAGTATATTTTTAATGCTCTTCAACTTCTTGTCATATCGCGACGGTTATTGTAGGTTTGTTGGTGAAGCTGAGGCAGTGTGTGCCAAACAGATACGCTTAGTTGTGTAGTCACCTTCCTGTACCATACTTTTACCGTGCAGGATGGCTCCCCGGTATCGTGTGAGGCTCGCATTCGAAAGGTTCCAGGTTTGATTCCCGGTGACCCCTCACTCTGACCATGGGGTTTCTCGTGGTTTCCCCCTGGTCGCCAAGACGAAAGCCGGGGTGGTGTTTCCTACCACGATTTCTCCTTTCCCCATTTCTTTTCATTTCCTCTCCAGCTCACGCTTTCGGTGTTCTGCGGTGCTGGGCAGATGGCGTGGATGTATGTGCGTTGGAAGATATCTCTCCGTGAACGCCAGAGTAAGCTGTTCTGTGTGTTTGGGTCGCTGCGTCGTCCTCTTGGGATTCTTCGACACTACTGGTGCGTGGGTGTTCAAACTGGAACTATTAGAGACTTCTGCGCGTCTCTGTGGGCCTGTCTGCTTGCGGACCTAGGACCTCCTCCGGTTCCTTCACCTCATCCCTGCCTCCGGGGAGTGTATTCATAATAGATCAAGATGCTAGCAGTGCGCGAGGTGTTGATTTCCAATAAACACTTCCTAAATTTTGTTGCTGTTGGTGGAAAGTGAACTTAAGCACTGTGGAACTGCGAGCTGTTCTTTCATTGCGCACGTAGTCATTTTGATGCTCGATATATTTTTTCTATTAATAATGCTTTGTATGTGGAGCTTTAGGTCGTAGTACTAAACATCATATCCTGTATTTACCTTGTAACTGAAGGAAAACACCAAGAAAACTCGGTTAGTTGGCAAAAGTGCGAGAAAACGAGATTTTTAAAAAAATATGGTATTATAAATTTCACGCGCTATTTTAATATGCTTCCATAAGTCCATTTAAACGTCATGTTGATGCTTTTAAATCTATTATGAAAAAAACCGTAATCCGATCTTAGTCTACATTGTTTGAGGGCTATGTCTAGATAATTATTTAAAAGTTACCTTTTGCGAAATGTTATTAAAATGTCCGTATATAATATATATAAAATATGCTTTATATTCTCACCAAACTATAGTGTAAAGCTCAGTAGTTTTCTTTTTTATATTGCCAATCATTGTTATAGAACGAATATTATTGAGAAAACAACCCACATGTGTAATATCAACGAGGAGCTGCTCTAAATGAGTATTTGCAGAAAAAAATGGGGTGGTTTTAATCATTATTAGTTTACAATAAAAGTTACAAAGTTTTGTAGTTAAACCAGCCTTAGAGCTCCCTAATTGAAATTGATTTTAACAGTTTGCATTCTTTTAAACTATTACACTAGTTTTGTTAGTCAAACTGATTTTAGGGCTAATATATGTGCATATTACTCTCTGCTCAACGTTGTTTTAGCCAGTGATTGCGGGTGGGCTCTCTGGTAAAGCTCTGGTGGAGGGGTAAACAGTATGCTAAACTCGTTCTGCGCGTGACGCGTGCAATGGAAAACAGTCAACAGTCTTTCACTATCGCACGTCTTTACCTATTCACTTGCCTCAGACAAGTAAACACTACCTTCCTCCAGTAGCTAAACCGCTACCTGCTTGAAAGGGCTCTCTTGCCCACTAGCTAGGCCGTCGCTAACAGACAGTATCTTCTTTCTTTTGCAAAGTGCTTCCAATTTTTTGACTAAAATTTGTGTGTCGTTCAGTGAAACTACTTCCCAGCAAAATATTTTTAGTTGAATTAGTGTACCTTATCAAGTATGCGTTCTATGCACATTTTTATTAATCATAAATATAAACTTATTCTTGCAATGACAAAATAATCAGTACATACCTACTTTAACAGTATTTATCGTGATCAACGAGAATATTTCGGTGATTATTCCAAATGCTTGAATGTTTACTGTATTATAAAAATAGAACGGTTTTTGTGGCTTTATTTCATAAGGGATGAATAAATTGCAGGGATGGGATCTCGATACCTCGATACTCCGTGGTATCGAAGTACGTCTAATACTTTGAGATACTTCGATACTTTTATGGTAGTTTTAAATTTTAAGTTTTTCATTATTGTAAATTGTTGCGTTTAACTTCATGCTAGTTAAGGAACGAAAGTAGTCGAGACTTCACGCTATTGCCTCGAATGTGTCCCCAGAGAGTTGCGGGAATGTAGTTTTTGATAGACCTTTACTGCGATGAATGCAACTTTCCATAGACTCTTGTGTTTAAATGAAAGCCTGAAAAATAATGGTGCTGACGCAATAAATCACGTTTCTGCGATAGCCTGACTAGGTGACTCACTTTTAGCCATTACATTTACCTACTCCGGTGACCAAAATCTGTGAATCCAACAGAAACAAACATGAACTTATGACATGGAGATAATACAGCGTATGGAAATATTTGTTCCTTCATGAAAGTTCATGTTCTTAAACAAAAATCTTTTTTTTTTTCCTTTATATCTCTGCATTCCATAAAATACTTCCTTGATTTTTTTTCTTCAAAATTTTAATTGTGTTTGCCTAATATGTCTATATATTAAACAGGTATATGTTAATGTAAAAGGGTGGGTAGTAGAGAGGCTTAATCCACAAACTTCCTATGTTTCTGAGTGTTATAATATTCATTAATACTCATTAATGGATGGAAAAATAGATATGTTTTATGGTAGTTGTGAAAAGTGGAAGAATGGTGTAACACATACATTATTTTTAGTTGTTTGAGTTTCATGTAAAATATATTACGTGTTAGTTTATATTTTAAGATTGCAGAATAAAGAACAATTGCTAGTATTTGGTTTTTCTATGGACAGAAATCCCTTAAAAGAAGGTTTTCAGCATAAGCTATGGTTACATAAAAAGTGAAGCAAAGAAAACACATTAATATTATTGTTATTATTATTATACTTCACTAACAATAGAGTATGTATAACATGTGCATTATAAAGAAGAAAATGCTACCAACATGTCAAACAGGAACAACTTGCTTTGTTTATACACCGAAAACTACTAATACGAACATAAATCAGTGAACAAGCTATCTTTAGACTTTATAAAAAGGTGAGTATCTAGTATCTGTATCGAGTATCGAGAAATATTGGTATGGTCCCATTTAATAACTTGTTTTGTTTTATCCAATGTACATATATTTCCCTTACCAGCTATTATATAAAGGTTATATTATGAGTTACGGTGAAATTTACTAGGGCAGTTTTTAGTTTGTAGTTAATGGTTCCATTGAAATATACATATGTCAGCCTTTGTCAGAGGACAAGATTCATCTTACAGCTATTGCATTGATAGTATATAACAGGCGGAACTTGCGAGCCGAAGTCGCTCCAGAGGGGATGTAGCAGGCATTGGTGGATATATAATTATGTTTACGGTAACATTTCAGATCCACGCGTGTTTATTGTAACCCATCGGTTTATTTGATGGCCGCAATCGTATGAACTGCATGGATGGGGAAAAACGAAACGCAAAGAACTAACCTGTTCGAGAAAGAGTACTCAAGGTTATGTATAATGACGTATCCTGTTTTTTCTACCTTCAGAATACTGAAAGATACCACTGAGATCCATAAGGAAGTTTTTCAATGTCCTCAATAAAACTGCAAGTCTTTAACCATGATTTATCTGGAAGAATTCAGTGTTCCCACCTCTGTAGTGTACCTACTAATGTGTCTAGCTACTAATACGGAAGGCCGGATTTGGAACGGATCCCTGAGCCTCAGAATGCCAGTAAAACTTTCAGATCTATGGACCTCGGGCTCATTTAAAGTCACTTCATCGTCTCCATAAGCCTGCGATATAGTAAGGGACGTGAAGTATTAAAAATCATTAAATAATCAGAACTTAGGATCTTTGTAGTTATAGAAACCGTTTCACTGGAGAATGAGATGATTGTCGTCCTGGCGTTATGATAATGTACAGGATGCCACATCGCTCTTGGATTCTCTGGATGACTGGTGAGGTGCTAGTAATTGCCTCACTCAACGACTCGGAAACATTAACGCTCTATGTGCACTCGGGATGGACAACAAGCTCTTCCAGTTGGGTTAGACAAGCTTCCCTCCCAACATGAAGCGGCACCTAGAGTCACTTAGCAACAATCCTCTTCCTGGAATTTGCATTAAATCACCATTTCGTGACAAAAACGGGAATTATATTGCTGCACTCCTATGCAAATGCTTTATGGAGAATCCATGGAGTGTTCAGTTTCAAAGCAATTGAAGTTATTTTCTTTGTCGTTTGTATTTCCTTCTTCATAAGTATTGTATTTAAAGCGACAATATAAAAAAGTGTTACATTGACATGAATTTCTCCACCCATTCTTCAACAAACTATTGTTATGAAATTCCGTGCTCTTTGCAAGGACAAGGAAAAGAAACTTAAATGCCAAATTGTTGTTTAACCGACACACACATTATTCTAAACATGCTTCATAGGTTCAGAGGCCCTCAAAACACTCGCTTTCGATTACACCCTGTTATGGAATTTTTGGCTGGAATAAAATTCTACTTCCTCTACTTACTGTAAGTACGTAGTAGAAAATAAAAGGATTTTAAGATTTACTTACTGCCAGAAACAGCTCTCGTATTATTTCGCTAGAGAACCATTTATTCTTCTCGTATTTCAATATTCAGTTCCATTAGTAATTGAATAGTTTAAGAAAGGTTTCAGTGTTACATATTCTTTTATTCAAGAAAACCGGTTTTGGAATTATTCTTATTGATGTGAAATGCGATAATGTATTGTTCTTCACTAAAATACTGAATTAATTTAACTTTCATTGGTTCTGTAGCAACCTCATCACTGCATTTATTTTAGGAATGGTTCAACTTAAGGACCTGAAGCCGTTAAAAAGTGGCTTGTCTGGCATCTATCGAACTAATATGAGAGGTCTACTTCAACACTCGCTGAAGATGTGACTAATCCGCAGCGCCAAATTCACTTTAGCGTTAATAAGATCCACAATTTGTCAATGTATCTGTATTACATAGCAAATGTTCACTTAAAAGTTTTAAAGAGATATAAGCAGAATAAAACTGTCACGAAGTAGTGATTTGCTGCAATTTAACACTGTTTTGACAAAGTGTATCTTTTTTGCTTTTGGGCGATTGCATGCTGCTACAAATTACCCTTAACCTCTGTGATTTTGAGAGTTTCTACTACTAGAATCACAATGATTAATTTTATGGAAGCTATGAAATCAGTCTACCTATGTTTCACATTTTACTTATGTGGCAGGACTCGACGTGTAGATGCCAACATGCGAGAGGTTAAGAGAGCTCCCCAAAAAGAGGCGCACAAAAGAAGAAAGTGATATATTTTGATATCTTCTAAAATGCGAACATGTTCGTTCCTGTTCGTTCACCCATCCTAATAATGTAATACTCTTGTTGTGTATCGCAGACGTCATAACGAAGTTTATTGTTAAGTGAAATGTATGTACCCTGCCAAAAAGACACAGCATTCTTAAATGTATAAGCAGTAAGATTGTGTTCTTTGGAAGCTTGTGATCTTCGATTACAATGTAATTCGATATTCTTTAACTTTTCAGATAGCCCTGTACCGGTCCACCTCGTATTAAATTTTTATAAAGTAAGGCGATGAGATTTGCTATTGAAACACCTAATTCTCACGCCTTTAATAAACAAATGAAAATATTGTGACTTGGTACAGTTTTTAAACTGTCACTTCTCTCAGTGACTACTATCATGTTTTAAGTTCTTATCTGGTTCGTCTTCATTCCGGTTCTTCTTCACGGTTCACTTCACTCGGTGTCAAACACAAGACCTCCACGACCCATCGCTCCACATTAGCACTAGCTGCATGTTACACAACTCGGAGAATCGCTCTTGATGTTGCACCAGATACGCACTCACTGACTCGCTCGCACACTGACTGACTCATCAGGTTTACTCGCCTCGCACTGACTGAACTCCCGCGAGAGTGCTCGCTTATATAGTCAGTGGAATCTTTCCACGAGGTTTTCGAACGTTCTAGAACTATTTCTACACACTTTCTGGAAGAGAGGAAGTAGTAGTTTCCAGAGGGTTCAGCTTATCTGCCGATAGCGTGACTGATGTTTACGCTGGCGAACGGCAGTTATCGTTGTTTATGCAACTGCTTGGCGCCAACCTCCCGATAACCTTGGGCCATAGTCGCTGCGTTACAATGTGTACAAGCTTGGCTTCTATTTTATATATTCCAATACTAATATGATTATTTATTGCTCAATGGATTTAGAACTATAAAACTTGTCTTTATACAATCACATGTTTCTTTTATCTAAACAACTGGCTGTATGCCATTGAACAACTTTAATGGTTTAGTGAACATCCAGTTTATATTTTATAGTATTGTCATATACAATCAAAACGGTGTTAACATACGGGTGGACTGAAGCAAAATGCCAAAACTTCGTGTTGGCAACAAATACGCTCAAAACTGAGATGGAGTGGATTCATTACAGTCGGAAAAAGTCCCTTTTCGTTTTTTAATTAAAAGTTAAGAAGTAATTTCAAATGTATAAATATAGTAATACTACTTAAATCTACTTAAATGAACGGATCGAAAATGCATCTGAACGCGTAGGTATAAAAGACATCCGTTCCAAGCAACTGGCCAACTACTGGGAACTGTGAACTAACCTTTAAAAGTTCTATCTTCAACAATTTTTTAAAATTAATTTTCTTTGGTTCCCTTCTTCTGTTTCATTCTTCTCATTCTTAATGATTTTATTCATAGTGATTTTGAATCTGTATATTATGCTTTTTCTAAGGAGAGTTGATGTTTTAAGACAAAATACCAAATTATATGAAACAAAGATTGATTTTCATTAGTGTCTATGAAAGCAGCTTTAAATTAACGTGGAATATTTGATTGTTAAGCGCCAAGAAGTAGATAATGGGATAACTGTATCATATGCACATACAACAAGCTTTGTGATAGAATTTCGCCATAGAATTATAATTAATTTCAATAGCTAAAATAACCGAGGTTAAACCTCTCCATAACATATACGAGTGCTTGGAATTTCCTGACTCGTGGAATATATCTAGAACTTCATAATTGTGCTGTTTTGTACAACCTTCCAAGACATTACAAGATTGCTACCAGAAGCGGTGAATTGGTCTTACGAGACGTCATTAATCATCACAAATAATCTCCCATAATTACGACATGGGTGACGTACTACTAGGCAGCTGGAACGATGGCCTTGGATAAGCAGGAAGAAGTTCACCGTTTAGCCACCACCAGAGCAATGACAGCGAGGTTCCTGAGAGCCTCTCCTCCCCGGCTTGAAGTGAGCAGCTAGGCTGACGGCCAAGAGGAGAAAAGGAGATTCTAGCGAGCCCCAGTCGTCGACAGACCTTTTTTGATACAGTTTCGTGAGTAGCAAATTACGACGTACGCCAATTCTTTTGGCCTTATTCTAAATTCAACTTCAACTTCGTTTGTAAGTAATAGTTTTCTAAATTTTGACTCAAGGCGTAGGTATGTATATTTTCAGAAGCACTGTTGTAAAAATTTAGTGAAGCGAAGGTCATGTAGTACATTTGAAGCTATATTACATTTTCTTTACAGTTGTAATTTCCGTTACAAATTTTCGAGCAGATTCGTAAGCTGTTAGCAGGCTGAATAGAATAGAGAGGGAACCATTAAAACATTGTATGCACATTTACCAATAATTGTGCAACGTTTAAAGAATTCAAAATATTAAGAACGTCTTATTGTAAAACTGAGTTTTACGTAAATGTATTGAAGAGTTCAACTGTTTCTATATTAGAGGTTTAATGCTATTAATGTTTGTAAGACAAAAGGGATATTTAAGACGAAGTTGATTAATGCTATACAGTTCTAAGAATTGAAATTGAATTGCTATACTAGAGCAGTAAATAAAGTAAGTAAATTTGAAATAAATATTTTCTTTGTCACCTCATTCCTTGTCCTTGACATTCTAAAGCTATAAGATAATCAGTTGATAGTGATCCACCCTTGGTGTCTAGTGACGTGAGCTTGCGATAAATATTAAATATGCCATATCATTAAGATACCAGGTGACATACTTTCAACCAAGTATACACCAGGTGCACCAAGTGTTTACATTTATACATATACTAACACGTAACTGGAAATGTTCTGATAATGTTTTATTTTGAATGAATAATTGATACTATCGTGGTTATTGGGCTACTTTGAAATTGCAGTAGCGTACGCGTAAGCCACGCTTCATCGCAGGCTACTCTGAATGGGAAAGTTATGTGCAAACTTAGAAAAGAATGAAACGGTAAACACTCTACAAGCCGTACTTGGCGGGAAGGGTCGGAAAGTCATAATTTGGTTTGAACAAAATTTATCGGCACATTTCAACTTTCGTTAAAATCGCTGTAGTATTAAGTGTAGCTTAGATGGAGAGAGTTCTACTTGTTTTATTTAGGCCAACCAATGCACGAAGAACTGAAATTTTATACACACAGGTTTTAATAAAAATTCTTCGATTAGTTCCTCAGAACAGGCTTCTAATGACATCCAAAATAAGACGATCAAAATATAACGTTTAGTTAGATCGTGTTTTAAATTTGCCTACAAATGTTATAATCACACTGGTTTTGTTATTCGCACAATTTATTTAGAATAAGTACCTATTTTTTTACAATTGTAACAGGTTACCAGAAACAACATAGCTACAATTTACAAGAAAGAAGCCAATTTTGTGTGTTTATCCATTTATAATGCTTAGGTTTTAACTTCTGTTAATACACTCAGAGGGTGACAGAAAGCGTGAAAAGAGAGAGAAAGAAAGAGTAAAAAGAAGGAAAAGGGAGAGAGAGAATGGGAAGGGGAGAGAAAGACGGAGATGGAGGTAAAGAGAGATAGTGGGTAAAGCGAGAAAAAGAAGGGAGAAACACTGAGGAAATGAGAGGGAAAGAAAAATATATACATTTTTAAGGAAATAACGCGAACAGAGCTAAGAGATCTGCTAGTTTCTAGCGTAGTTTCTTTCTGATTTTTGCCGTTGCATACAGATGCACAAAACTGCATATGTAAAGGAAACGACATCCTTTTGAAGACCTGGCTGCACTCTTTGATTATTTCTAACAACCCATATCCATTCTTTATTGTGACTATTTGAATGTCAAGGACGATGTACAGCACAGCAGCGTTACATAAACAAATCCTCATTAAACGAAATTCATTTAAACTTACAACAAAAAGCAATTTTGAAGCAGTAATAGAGCATAGGCAGTCCGAGCATGTTAAAGTTGTACCTAAATTATACGAAAATAAGTCGTCCTTAATTATGAATCTTCTGAGTTTTACAATTTTTAATGCAACGCGGTTGCGTTTTGCACTCGTATACATCCTTTCCTCCTGCAAGGTCCTTAAACAGTGCGCTCATTAGATGCAGCAAGAAAGCTCGTAAAATGCTGTGCCAGTTATACATACAGCTGGCGCACCCAGAAATAGTAACCGCAAAGGAGATTAGGGTTTCTGCTTTTTACTTGACAATTTGAGGGAACTTTATACTTGTGTCATAAATTTAAGTTATAAGAGGAGACGTAATAATATTTCCTAATGATCCAAAGAGGGAGACCGTCGCCTGGCATAGCAAAGCGGTTGAAGTATATATGTGTTTGAGACAGATTATATTCCTTAATTACAAGGGCAAGAGTTCTTTCAGAATTTCGTGGTACAAATGTAACTGTCTTCCTCATATAACTCTGACTTCGAAGTTAATGAGCGACCAGCATGAAGAATATCGAGTACAGTGTGGTAAGACAACAATTCCGCTGTCTTTCAATGACCGGATGTATTGAATTGCGGATGATAGCGTAGCCAAATATTAGAATGTATGTTATTATAACTTCCGGAGGAGAATCACATAGAGCGATAGTCTGTAAATTAAAACAGATAAAAAAATTAGTGTCTGTATATAATTGTAAATATTAATGTATTATTTTAAGCACAAATAGATTTGAAAGAAATACGGGGTAAATTACACATACCACTTTAATCACAAAAAACATACCAAAATAAGAATCAAAATAATATTATTTTACTCAGTAATTAACCTTCATGGTGGTTAAAGAATAAAGATGGATAAGAAGTACACGGAAGCATTCTTGGCTAATAAAGGTTGCGACAGGGATACAGATATTATTCAAGTAGTGTTTAACTAATGTATTAAGTATAAGGACACAAAATATGTTATCCAGTACAACAGGATAATATATTCACATACTTTGATGACGACTATGTGATGAATCCCCGCAAGATCAGCCTTACATTATTTGGAATCTATAGGATGTGCATTATTACCAACATTATTCAAATTGCATTTAACTAATATATTAAGTTTAAGAGCACAGAAATTTCAGAACAAAAGAATCTATCTTTCATGATTAGGAAACTATAGGGGGCCTGCGTTGACAGTAAATTATCCATTAAAATTAGAAATTGCGAATGAGATAGTGGGTATAATAAGATAAAAATTTATGGAGAATTGGAAATAAATTGGTTATCTTAAAATAAATATTTGGGAAGTATGCACGTGCCCGCAGTCAAAATAGGATGTATAGTAATGTAAATAAAGGATTAAGCATAAGAAGGGCAATGAAGTCAGTGCTACAGAACTATAAAAATTGATGTAGAATAGAGGCAAAGAAGCGGCACATACCATAGAGATCTGCGTTAAGTAAGCAAGAACGAGAAAATACCCAGTTAGATTCCGAATAGTATTAAGTAATGCCAGTATAATCAGTGTACAAAATACCTCATATATTCGATATCTATGAACAGTAGAACGATTTACATTTTTGCAGTTCCAAGAGGAGATTTTTTATAGCTTGGTGTAGATCATAGCGGCTTTGCTCAACATTTTTACCCGAGAAATCTTTCTATAGTAATTGCGTATTTAGGGTAATGTTATACTGACCTACTAAGTTATTTGTAGTTAGTTCTATCCAGAATTACTTTTGGCAGTAATTTGTATCACAATAATGTAAATGCCAGAGTGATTGTAGTGTAAATAAGCATTATTGTATGACATTGATTTGAGATGTTTGTTAATTATAAGCATTGTTAGGAAATAAGTTTACACGGCCTCACTGAACTGACAATAGGAGCGGATAACAATGTGCGAGGGGTGAGTTGAATATTAATTGGAAGAGACAAACAAATGACGTCAGGTTGGCGCGCTTTTCTTAGAAATAGCGGGAATATTTTCCCTAGAGCATATGTTTTCGTAATTTTTGATTGGATATAAAAATAGACGCTAATGTTGGCGCGTTTTATTAACCAATAGCAGCTCGGTTATAATCTTTAGGCATATCGGGGTGTGGGTGTATAAAAAGCTAAAGTCAGAGTAAGATTTCGTCAGTCCAACAGAAGCATTCGCGTGTAATACGTCGATCAGTTTAACATAAGTATTCGTGAGTTATACTTCGCGTAGTTCAACGGAAGCATACATAAAGTACACGTTACGCAATTCTACAGAATCTCTCGCGTCTTAAAGTTTGTTATAAATGTGAAACACGCGAATTAATAATGTGCAGTAAATAAGTGATTATAGTGATATTAGAAAATATAACAGTTTCAGTTTGGCGTGTAACAAGAGTCAATATGTGAACTTAATTAATTGTGACGGTAATAAAAGTGTAAAAACAAATTCTTTTATCAGTGTTATCTGTGAGTAACAAATCCTTTCCGTTTACACATCCTGTTCTAGAGATTTGCTTGACCGAGAAATAATAGCTAGCCGGAGGACAATGAACCCAACATTCAAAGTAGTAATGCAATAACAGGCGCCCAGCAAAAGATAACACGAAGTGACCGCGACAAATTGGCTTCCATGTGTGGTGCAGATAAACATGAACCAACTACCAACCACCAGCAAATGTACCACTTCATACTTTACTAATGGTTTATTTTCAATCATGAATAACTTTACATTATATAATTATTTGAAATGGTGTACTTAAAAAGGTGGAAATAAGTAGTTCTAAAATACAGAGTCTAAAACTAAAGCATTATAATCGACCAGAGTAATCTATTTTGATGTACATTTATATAAAACTATTGTATTTAACGACAAGTACAATAAAAGGTAGTCATTTTTATAAGTTTGTAATATAAAATTTCATTTGTTTCAGGTAAGTCTACTGCTACAGTAGATTGATACTATGGCAGTGGGTTGCAGAATACTGTAAGTGCATTTTTGGACACAAGAATTACAAATTCAACCCTTAAGTTACGAATCATAGCTTAAGTGATTATAAAGCTACTGTGAATTTATTAGTTCCAATAAACTTCAGAATATATTCAGTATATTCATTTAAAATAAACCATAAAAGAAATGGCGATACTTTAAATTTTAGTCTAGAAGCGCATGCTAAGCATCCGAATCGAGCTATATGGTTCTGCTTTAATGGGTAGGGATGTTTGGGAAACCTATCTCGGCAGCTTACATATGAGGGAAAACAGGGCTCAAATTACTCGCATCTCGGAATCCAGGAATATTTTACTGATATTATTAATTTCTCTTGACTAATTTTTCTGTAGTTTATATTAAATTCATAGTATGATTTTTAAATATACAACCATTATGATGGTATTGAAGTTAATACTTCTGTAGTAACATACGCTAAGTTAAACTGAAATTTTGCGGTTATTTTATTGTTTACAGCACTCTTTGTGGTTGAAGTATTCTTACGAGCCTAAAATATTCTCCATTTGCCCAAAATACCTGGATACTCTTACTATGCTACGCTGTTACATTACATCATTAAGACCAGTTTCCTATCTTTACTGTCGCCTTGTTCGATTGACCCGAGAAAAACCATCGGAATTTAATGTTAAACAGCGAATAAATATCCCGATAATAAGAAGTTACGTACATTTGTCTCACATTTGACTTCTGGTTGGTGGCTACTACATGCTAACATGCACTCTTATTGGTTATAGGACAGGTAGACAGGGCTGCCCATTCCCCTAAAGTTATGGTGTATATCCCCCGTCATCCTCCTCCTAATTTTTTAGTTAGCTCAATTTCAACTATTAAGTAGTTCATTCTTTATACAGCTGGAAAGCTTTGCAAAGCGGCTGTCTTATAGGTGCTATAGCAACTATTGTGATACCGGTGCACAATAAAAGCTTAAACAAGTAATTACAAAGTTAAAATCAATTAAAAATGTAATGTTGATAGAAAAAATTATAAATAAAATATTTGGTAAATATGTGTTTTATTACTTGGTATCTCAATGTATCCTGTTGTATCTAAACAGCAAGTGTAATAACGCTCGACACTCTGAACAGTTACATAGCTACCTATAACGTTATAGATCCTTTTGTACATTTCAAAAAATTATTATTCGATATCCTACTTTATACAATACAGTTTGAATTGTACTTAGCATTACTTATGGGGAGAGAATACGGCACATTAAATTTACCAACCTAACAATACAAATTGAGTTAACAATTACAGTACTTGATTAAAAATTGTAATAAATATCTTTATATTACCTATTCTAATTTACTTCTATATTTTTGTATTTCTCAAAATTTTGAATCCCTCCCCTAAAGAAAATGTTCCTGATGGCGCAACTTGTGCCATGATGTTCATGTTGTATACGAACGTGACGATAAGACGTCCACGCCGCTCCACCTTCTGCGCTGATCAATGGCGTCTGTACGCTACAAATACGAGCTAAGAAAAATGTAGGCTGAACCTGGGCTGTTTGAAGATCAGTGACAGTATTATTATGGGTAGAGGAGAAATGTTTGTTTCCTGTGTAGCCAACAGAAGGTATATACATTTGCTTAAGCAGGTTGGAAGGCAGGAGGGGAAAGAGGATTTGGAGAAATTCCTAGGGTGTAAATGTTATTGTTTCACGTATGGAAAAGCCGATTTGAAGTAGGAGTTGTATTGTATTTTAACTGTTGGGGAGCCGAACTTGTTGTAGTTGCAACCGCACGTATAGTAAACAGTATCCGGTAGCCTTAGCCCCAAATGTACTTTCAGGTGGCCTCTGCCCCAAGTTTAAAAAAAATATTAACTTCGTAATTTGACTGCTTCTTTAAATATTATATATTTATGTTCGCCTCGGCTGCGTCAGTATTATTGTTAGAGACACGTTTCTCTTAGCAGGGTTGTGGTGCAACAAGAATGTAGGCTTACACAGATTATAATTTTACTTCACTCCTTTTATTAATACTTGATACGATTAAAATAACAGTTCACTGATATAGAGAGCAGTGAGATTCTTTTATTAATTAATTACAGTTTTTAAAATGATATTTTTTGTCACACACGAAAATACGTATTAAATCGTTCGAGGATGTGTCTCGCATCTGATTAGTAACACTGTTTGCACTGACTTCTAGATTTGTAAATTTTGCTATATTTCAGTTTCTGATTGGCTAATCCTACTCCAATAGAATACCTTCATTTAACTAAAGCTTTTTCTTGTTGTTATTGGCTATTTTATAAACTGTCACTAAATTACATTATTGTTACTCCAAGAATCGCAAGTAGCACTGTTAAGCTTTCTTACTCATTATTGACTCATTGTTACCTCATTGTTAGCAACTTTTAACTTATTATTCTCACAGCTCCTACATTATTAAATTACGTAATATATTCACATAACATTATTGAGGATGTTTACAATAATATAAGCATATGCAATGACTGTTACGTACATTTTACCAATTATTACATACACATATTGCTTCAAGGCGGGCTGTTATTCAATTTATATTATATAATTTGACTGAAATCATTTAAGTATTAAAAATACTGCCTGAAGGGGCTGTTTTCAACACCAACATTTTTGCTCATTACCACAGGAGCTGTAAGATAATGACTTCTCAATCATTTTCGGGTAATAGTTTTTCTATAAAATATTAAAATCCTCCGGGCTGGAAGGCCGTGGTCTAAGGGCAAAAATACTACCACCCGACGTTTCGGCCAACTATTTGGTTGCCATCTTCAAGAATGTAACACCCAGGACAGCTTGATAACGACTGCCAACTAGGCCCAAACGCCCGAAGCATGTTGGCAGGCTGAGGGTAGCCCGAAGAAGTGTTTTCAAAGTGTACCTACCCTTGTTAGGGTTAAACTACTGGTAGGTAGGATAGGGGTTTGCAGGATGGCGGTTAAGACTGAGGTAGTGGGGGTGAAAACAGGTAGCAAAGAGCTCCTCGACGACTGAAGGTCAGGGTGCAACGGTCCTAGTGCACCGCTGGACAAAGATTTTATCGAAATTGTTTTGGTTATAATTTAGAATTCACCACGCAACTCGTGGTGTGACTATAAAGGAGCTCAGCTTTTGCTGCTGGTTGGACCAACTAGGCAATAGATGTTCCGCAATTTAAAGCCCACGCCAAGGTCAAATCTGCCGCATGATTGGTAGGTCTGCAGTGGCGTACTATCGCTGGTATCCACGTGCGATTGAGCTTAAATTTTTCTTCCTTTTTATTAAAGTTGTTGGAGTTTTTATATATTTCAATTGCTTCTCTATGACGTCTAGCGTGATAATATTTTATTGAAGATAAGTACTTGCGTATCTTCATATAGGATACGATAACCCATAGTAATAAAGTGTTCAGCGACTGCAGACCTATCCGTTTGTACAAGGCAACAATGTCGTTTATGCTCTGTTATTCGGGTATTTATACTATGTTTTGTTCTTCCGATGTAAACGGAGCCGCATGTACATGGTATTCTATATACACCTGGAACACATAAGGGATCTCTCTTATCTTTGGCAGATTTTAAAGTTTCTTGAATTTTTCTGGTTGGTTTATACATTGTATTTACTTTGTGCTTTTTCAGTATTTTTCCAATGCGTCTGTGACGTTTTTAACAAAAGGTAAGAAAACTTTCCCCTTGTATGTAGATAATTCGTGGCCTTAATGTGACTTCTTTTTAGAGTGAATTGCTCTGTTAAAATCCTTGTTCGTGAATCCGTTTTTTAACATAGCCAGCCTAAGGTGCTGTATCTCCTCGCTTAAGTATCACCCTGTACAAATACGTTTGGCTCGGTACGTTTTGATTATTCCTCCCTTTTGTTGTGAGTGGTGATTGGAGTATTTATTTAAATATCTTTCTGAATGGGTGGGTTTCCTATAAACAGTATGAGACAGTGATCCATCCGCATTTCTTATTGTGAATATCCAAGAAGGCTATCTGATATTCACAACCTTGTTGGTTTCTATTTCCATATTAAATTGAATCTTGGGACTCATATTATTAAGATGCTCCGGAAAGTATGCTAGTTGTTGTTTACCATGAGATCACTGGAGGAAGACATCGTCAATATACCGATACCAACAGCTAGGTTTTAACGGAGCAATATCTAGAGCTTTAGCCTCAAAAGATCCATAAAAAATGCAGTGGCGGGCCCAAGAGGATTTCCCATAGCGACGCCATCTTGTTGATAAGGGTGCTAGTAACTTACCCTTAGACCACAGCCTTCAAACCCGGAAGATTTTAATATATTATCGATTAACTCCTTGGTACTCATTTAATAGTTTTTCTACTTTACCAGTTTCATCACTTCAGGACAGTGGAGTTTGTTATAGTATTTCCTTCTAAAAGGAGGAGGAAATACGTCCCTGGAAAATGTATACACGCACAAATATTTTTGTAAAGGATTTTCATATACTTGCATTCTAAAATTAAAGAAAGGTTAGTTTTTCTATCCTTATTTAATTTTTATTAAAAATTAGAAATTTGAAGTCAGCTTAGAAAGGAGAGCACGATGTAAGAGTTTACGAGCTCATATTAACTTAGATTATTCAAATCGTAAGAATTAAATTTGAACCCCCAAATATGTAATACTAAATTCCTCTTAATGACTGACATCGAGGCATTAGGAGCTCTTGGAAAGGGTTATGTTACCCCTTAAATTGGAATTTTGAAAACACATTTCTACTGAATTCTTTAGGAACATAAAATCATCAACTAATGTATCTTCTAAATGTAATTCATCCGCAGCAATCTGCAGCTTTTGGCTGATAAGTACGGTTTGCGACATGAACAAATTTTGTTGAATCGACTTTTTACGACTTTGTCATCACATAACAGTTTCTAACATGATCCTCATATTGGCGTCAACTGGTTGCATTTTCAACAACAGTTCCATGAAGACAATTTTCTTCTTTCTTTGTCATGTTATTACAAAGTTCCTGAACTTTCCAGAAAAATTGTTCCTCGTTCAGTGAATATAGAGAACATTGTGGCGAGATTGTAATAATGCACCAAACGGGTCCGTCGTGTCTACATTTCAAATCACTGCTTTAGGTCTGGTCGGTTATTTCATACCACTTCAGCACAGCTTGAGCTGGAGTAAATGGGACAATTTTCTCTAGGGTGAGGAAAATTCTTAAAGGGCTGTTATCTTTGTCGGCACTGCCTGTGGCAACTCTTCGCAAAAGTTCTAAGAAACTTTTATCATTGTAAGTACATAGAAAGCATGAGATAATGGATTTCTGCGGGCGGATACTGTTTTTACAGAAAAGGAATTATTAATAGTTATGATATTTTCTGCATTATTATTAAAGATACTGTCCGTGAAATTGTGTTGTAATGCTATTGTAAACTTATTGCATTACCGAAGCATACTTCAGGTAAATTCGTAGGGTGTTTGAGATATCAGCTATAGAATCTTGCGTTTAAGCTTGCTGAAATATATTTTTATCTATAATACCGAATAACTTATTAATCCTCCAATACTCTTAAATTTTAATTATATAGGCCCATGTGTATAAAAACCATTTAAAGTAAACAGAGAAAACGCTTTAAGTAAATATGTTAATACAATAGCGGCAGAAGCGTAACCTAATGAGGTATCAATTAAGTTTCCTTTTAAGAGAACCTAATGGCAAGGTATTTAACTTAAGCAAAGAGAAATTGGATGTTTAATACATTATACAGAATGTCTAGGATTTTCTGTATAGTTTCCCTACGTCTTCCTCTACAAGCCATTATTTCGAGCTGCATATATAAAATAAACCTGAAGAAAGTTAACCTTATTGTTGTTCCATTTTACATTAGAGTTGCCGCGTCTTTGGTGTATAAAATGACCTTTTATATTGTTCCAGTATTGCATTACTTTGTAGGGTCAGACCAGCTGAACCTCGCCAACCTGAAAGCGGGCTGAACTAATAATATAATCGCATTATGGCCTTCCATTCGTAAAATTCGTTCATGTATAATACAGAAGTGGTTTAGCTAGGAACTATTTTATTTTGCAAAAGCTACTCAGTTCTGTCGGTGAAATATGATTTCTGGGAAGAAACCATTAATACTCTGATACATTTAATGCCGCCAAGAATATTTGAATGCACGAAAATCAACATCACTGTAAACAGCATTAGTCTTAGCTCTAATTTGTGTATTAAAATTTGACCGGTCCTGCTATGCGCTAATACCAAATAATCCTGAAATATTCTTCATAATACTACTAATAATAAAGTAGGTACTAAAAGTTAAATATAGAGAAGTTTGTCCAAAAGCGTGTCCTCTATTTTATAAAGCCAGCTGAAGCTGCATTGTGTGTTTAAATGTTCAACCTTTCACCATTAACATTGTTTAGCAATTTGATACAATAGATCACAGCTGGGTTCGAACATTCATCGAAAAGTTCCAAACAAGTACGCCAATCTTAGTTTAAAGTATTTGAGGGAACACATTATCTGTGTTTCTTTTCTGAATGTCGTGAATGTGGACTTAAAGTTTTTAATCAGTCTGCATATTTCAAATATTCTTGAAAGTTCGGGCCGGTGACTAACATTCTTACTAAGTGAAAATAGACCTTTTCAGTGTTCGAGAACACTGTGGTGTAGCTGATAACCCTGTTTAAATGTAACATAAAAGGGTTTTTATCCGGAAGACTAGTTCATATTCTAAATAATTAGAAGCAATAATAATATTAGGTTAATGAAGATAATGGAAATGATTTTTAGAAGTAGACATATTTTTCTCCGCTAACGACAACCACGCTTATGTTCATCTAACTTTAATATCATATAAGTGACTCATGCTGGTGATGTTTTGCATCTCAGCAATTAAAGAGTCATAGAAATTCTATGCTACAGTAGTAGTTTGTAAAACGTTTGAGTTTTGCAAATGGAAGTTAATATTATTCTCTAATAAACAAATTTCAAAGAAATGAGGCTATTTGGGAATGTTTTGTAATTGAAAATATGCAATGTTGTATTCTTGAGAAAATAATCTGAAGTTCTGCAATAGGAAAATATCTCCAGGCTAGTCTTCGCTGACCTAGATATTCCTGGCATATACTGTTGTAAAAAATTCACTTTTTTCCTTTTCTTTGTTAATTTATTACCAATACACAGTGATTTATGTCGAGATACTGAAACGGATATTCCTTCTTAAATATACAGCCGACAAACTTCCAGAGTTAGGTGAATATTCAATATACAATTTTAGGTAAATGCTTGGGAAAGGAGGACGGATACGGTTAGCCGAGTTCGTTAAATCACAATATCATAAACATGAGATCTGAAGTTTAAATCCCGATAGGACCGTCTTTCCTGATTGAGGATTTTTCCAGGTTTTCCTCAATCCTAAGAGGTCTGTTAGTGGAGGTACCCTAAACTTAGGCCTGAAACGTTTCCTTCCTAAATTTCTTTCCCAATTATCATTTAATTTCACTTCACGTATCACCAGTGCGCAGCGTTTGTGGTGAAGCATGCACTAATAGGCGTTGAATACTATCCGAAAAATAAAGAAGGAAAGAATAAATGAATAACTATTTGTGTATCAAGGTTTTTTCTTGCAGTATATGCATGGAAAATGTCAATAAATCGAGTAAAGCACTTAAAACTACTATACCTTTTAAGAAGCGAGTGTACAGTTTCCACTAGAGTAAAAAGCATGAAGGTCTAAAACCCTTGCCTACAAAGATTTAAGACGATTTTTGAAAGAAAAAGAAAAAAATGAGATTGTAGTTAATGTTGTGTACATTACAAATATTGCAAAATGTAAACCATCGGGAATAATAATGGCGTTAACTACATATTTCAAGGGATAAATCACTATTAAAGTTGTGTAAATTAATGCTTAGTGATTACTGTTTATGACTGAAGTATGGATCTTCAGCTGCGATTTTAGGCTTCTTTCTTTCAAATGAATTATTTACACCGTGTTGGGCATGAAACTTTAATAGCGCCTCACTCGTTATTTATCTCAAACTTGCAACAAATTAAATGAATGTTGAAACTTGTGTAACTAATTTCTGCTATATGAATAATTATCGTTCGGTTCAAAACACACAGGTTTTTTGTCAAAATACTTTTTTATGGAATAAGAAAAATTATTTATAAAGCTCACCGGTAAGTGCGCTTAGTCTATCGAAAGCAGTTCTTCGATATTAGTAAAAGCATGCAAAGATATTATTTAATGTGTTAGTTATAATTACCGCAATTGTGTACGACAGGTCTGTAATGAATGCTTGTCTCCCTAAAGGAAGTACCAATTTTCCTTGGAGATCGGATTAGGCGTTAGCTTGATCCTTAAAGGATTAAGCATATCATGTTACTCGTAAGCTGTTAATGATGGTGATAACCGTAGCTTAGACAAAAATATATTAAGGTTTAGAATGCGTGCGCGCACCGACACTATCGATAGTACAGCGAGGGAAAGGGGATGCAACAAGTAAACCTGGAACTGTAAACAGAAGCATCAGGGGTAGAACAGAACATAAACACAGAGCTCACAGAGAGCAACTCTACCATACCAGTAACGCAAGGGAACTAACTACTGACTTGACTGTGCGGCCCTGGGGCTGTGTATTTAGCACGACATCACGTGTGCTAGGTAGGGTGGTAGTTATTCCTCGCTCAATGAATATTTTTCCTACCTCTAGTGATAACGACAGTAATTGTGATGATGGTGTATAATGCACGAGTTTGCTTTAAACATCTAAATATAATCTGTATTATATTTTTTTCAGTGGTAACTACTTCAAGTTAAGTCTTATAGTTAAGTAGTCTATTGTAACCTTAAGATAAGACACGAAGGAAGCCGTAATTATACCTACTTAGTTACCAGGGACGTGGCTCAAAAGGAAGAAGATGGTAGAGCAATTAATTACAATAAACTAATTCTAATATCTACACAATTGATTGTAATGGCAATCTACATTATTATTGTCTTACAATGTATTAGAGCAACCAGCGTTTTGCTGATGTGAGTTGGAAACCTGGCTTGAAAACTTCTAATCCGAAGTCCAAACTTAACAATGCGAGGACATGACTGTCCATGCCGGGCGAACTGTGTGCCGACTGGTACAAACTCGGATAAAACTGTAGTCAAGACAGGTGCTGGATGTCGGTTTTATTAAAGTAACGGAACGAAGTTGTAGTGAAACCTTACTGATAATTCATTGACAAATCATTAATGAACAATATATCTCATTGGCCATTCAAAAGTTTTTATTAACTTAATGTAAGCATTGATCAACAAGTTGCTACTTAATATCACAAAACATGCAACTCCATCTATGCAAGATTGCCATGATATAATTTCGTAAAGCAAAATATTTTACCAAGTAACATTTTTCATTTGGAAAATGAAAATTTGATTCAATTACAAAATAAAATCCTAGTCTCCATTCATGCACCAAAATATCCCTTTATTTCAATCCAAATAATATGGAATTAACAGTTGGCAAGGCAATTCATTTCGGGATGGTTCAAACACTTAGTATCCACCTTCCCGCTTGATGGCTGTAGACAATGGGTAACTTAGGAAATGGGAGCGGTGTAGATTAAGGAGCAGTAGATAGATTATGATGATCAGTATAAGGAATGGAAATGGTGCAGGGTGAGCAGAGTCTTTGTGATGCGATAACTGAGTTTCAGCAAAGAGAATCTTCATTGAGGACGGAGTCAGGCGCTAGTACTCGAAAATTACATCTTAGGCTACGACAATTTCCATCTTCAGCAGTTAATTCAGAAATGTTGATTGAAAGCAGCAGTTCCCAAACTTTGTCAGTTAGCGTATCCCTTTTACACTCTGCAATTCCCATGCCGCCCCTGTAGTTACATTAGCTTCCAAAAACACTTGCATTTGAGAGCAATATGGAATAAATGCTAGCATTTCAAACTTCACAATAGTATAATAATATCAATAAACAGCCCTATATGTATAGCAGAAACAAGAATTAATTAAAATACACAAAAATAATTATAATATGCCAACAAGTTCAAATAAAAACTATTCATTCAAATGTTGACCTGAAAGAAAATTTAAACCTGTAGCCGAGTTAATTATATTTGTATTGATTTACCACAATTTAAATATATAGAAAGAGCCTTCTGTAACCCGGTGTAGCCGGTTTTTAAAATTATATTGTCAAAAAAAATAACATGAACAAAAATGGTCGATGGAACTCATGGTTCTGATATCAAAAGTAAAGATAATTTTGACAATGAAGTCTTTAACACAAAGACAGTTGGTAAATAGTCTTCAGATATAAGGATAGAAGAAGCAAAGCATTTCCAGAGAATTAGCATGCTTCCATGCTTGAATGTGTATGCGATTAGGCTTAGTATGTGTTTCTAAATCAGTTTAGTGATCAATTTATTGACATAGAAATTTTTATTTTAGTCTATTATTTGCAAAAAAAATATTATTTTTATAATGATTTAGTCATTACCATTAATTTCTCTTAATAGGAACACCAAGTTTTGGATTTTATTCTGAACCAAATTGTCTACATATCTGCACTTAATCTCTAAGCTACTCTCAGTTTGTGTGCTGTTGATCTACAGGTTATTCTACAGAGCAATTTTGAATCCAGATAGCAATTCCATCTCAGCCTATGTTTTATAGTACTATTAAATAAACAAGAATGAGTGCACGAACTTTTTTATATCGTGATGGAACTACGCAATCATATTGGGCCATAGTAGGGTAATTCTCTTGATCACAATTCATAACAGATTCACCCTTACGATTGCCTGGTAGGCCGTTTCAAGTCAATTTGGTATTCGACAATTGTCATACGGACATTTGGCATATAACAAGTTATTTATTTTAAATCGGTATATTTTAAAATCACTTTAAAACAGACATACAAGTATTTAATATGCTACGAAATACAGGCACAGTAGTAGTATATTGCTCAGAGTAAAGTTATGACCACAACCACCTAGACAATCTAGAATTCTGTTATTTTGCTTGTATTGTTGGTAATTCCGTGAAATATTCTTTAGCCACGTGTTGAATTGGATGTACTGTTTCCTCTGTGGATCCTTTATCCTTCTCCCTGAATCGGATCCAAGGAAATTCTAGTGAATATCCTCCTGTTCCTTTTAATATCAATTAAGAATGAACATGTAGCTGGGTGATGCTTTCCAACCGTAACAGAAAAGCGATTACGCCAGTGTTCTACAAGTAGGTTAAAGGAAGTGTGCTTAGCGCCGTATAATAATCTGATTAGGCTAAGTATGAGTACGTGAAAGGGAAGTATGTTAAATTGAGTATGTCAAACGTCCATATACCAATTTTCATACGCTAAGTGAAGTGGGCTCCTGGGATGCATTACTTAATACACCAATTAGGTGAACACAAAAATAATAAAATTACTCCCATTGGTTATCAGTTTTGACCTGAACTTTCTACCATTAGGCAGAAGCTTTAGAATCCTCTCTTCTCTCCCTCGGCTACCAATAGCGCTCTAATCTGCCCATTGCCCTCCTTTCGACGCAATGAAACTTTATGGTAGATAACGTTTTCTTCCATTCTTCCATGTCTCTGGTGTTCTCAGGACACATATCGAAGGTTCCCCTTTCCTATAAATGGGATGTCTGCTCAAATCGCTTTCTGTCAAAGATCTTGATCATCCATCCGCACCAAGTCTAGCGAGCTTGTAGAAGAGGAAGAGTGTGCTATATATAGTTTGTAGTAATAGAAAGTTCGTAATGAAGGAGGGTTTGTAATGTTTAACAAAATACTTACAATATGTATAAAAATATAATTCAAATTAATTTTATGTAGAGTAACATTTCAAAAGATGCATAAGGGCCAGAAAATAAACGCTTTTGCTTTTTTTTAACACACCCACTTTGAATTTTTCTTTCTGTTTGAGTACGGAAGAAGGCCGGCCTCACAGGAAGTAAGGGAAGTATAGGTTTGGGTGCTGTTTTCCTCTTTAGAGCGATGCAGGGCTAATTATTGCCATTTTCTGAGACACTACACATTTTTCAACTCGTGTTTTGTTATCGAACATTGCAAAGTTCACCGAAAAATTAATTTTGACGTCTTCTGGACGCATCTTTGGTTGTGCTGCACTCAGTTCTGCACAACTGATCTCAGTTATAATGCGATTGGACGTTTTTATTGGATACACAGTATCTGGACATGAATTAAGCAATCAGCCACATGCAGTTCTAACTGCCCATGTTAAGGGTTAAAGGAGATAAGACACAAAGAGGGGAAAATGTTAGTGTCGTCCTATATGTGGTGGTGTTCGTGCCTCGGAGAAGGACGTTTAATGCGCAACTAATTGGCAGTATATTTACTTCATGTGTATTAAGCGGTGATGATTGCAAACATCTAGAAAGGAATCGTTGTTCTGTACTTTCTGAAGACATCTCTTTTGATCGTTTTATCGCCCAAACTGAATGTTTTTGCTTTCCATGTAACAACAAACCAACACTTTCACGTATTGGTTCGAAACCTCAGAAAGGCCTAAACATGGAGCACCTTATAGGGGTATACAACAGAGGGAGACCCTTGCGCACTGCGACCTGCTGAGATCTATTACGACTGTCGCCTACCAGGAAGGGATGAAGTGAAGGAACCACAGAAGGCTACAGGAGGTGCAGCAGTCCCTAACAATTTCTAGCCCGAAGACCGCCTCATTACTACAACTGCCCAGAGGGGGCGATGAAGGCAGCCCTTTAGTGTCTCTTTCCTTGGAGCAAGCTTCCTCGCAATATTTGCAGCACCTCCATACACCACAAAACTATAAAATGCTTAAAACATGAGAATGAAAGGTATTCAAAGGGAGTATATACATGATATATTAGAAATCATCCCAATATTCGCCTAATATCCAGGGAAAACCAGTGTGGGCAATCCAAGGGAATTGAACCCGGGACCTCCCTATTGCGAGCCTCGCGCATTATCGTAGAGCCAACTCGCTCGAGTAGAAGAGTTTATAGTCATTATATGAACGCAAATCAGGTGTCACGTTACTGAAAGAAATGACAGGGATTTCAGAAACTTGTAAAATAGTTTTTCTTCCTTGCAAAAGGAATTTATTTCATTCAGGAATAACTTTCTGCCTTTTTATGATAAAATGCTCATGAGATATAGGATTCTGCTACAAAGAAAAAATTAAGCAGGAAGGAAACTTGGGGATTCAGCGCTAAACTGCCATAGGAAGTTCGTGTAATATGACATATAAACATTCATGCACACAAATCTAGTTTGTAGCTCACAATTGCCTGTACAATTTAAGAGAAACTCTTTAGTTCGAAACTTCGTTATCCCTCTTCTCTACGCTGCACCGCCCTCCTACCCTACTACTAACACTTTCAAGGAGGGGAAGTGGCACCTAGAGGAGGTCACAAAAGGCACGGAAAATATAATTTAGGAAACATATATCCGCATCATGACAAATGCATATGAAGCAAATATAAATACCATTATATTGGTCTTCGTGTAAACCTTTATAGACCACGACACAATAAAGGGTAGGAATGAGTATTACACAACTGGTAATAAATCGTTTCATATTATAGTGATAAACAGGAATACATCACACCCCATCGGCAAAAAATTATAGACCCAAAATGCACGATTAATCTGGTAATTCTGAATTACACAAAACTTCCGGCTAAATATTAAAAGCTCACAGAGAGAGCTGTTATACGAATCGAGCATGAACAATGAAGACAATCAGGTTAAAGCGTTACATTCAGCGAATAAAATGAAACTCGTGGAGTAACTTACCAGATCGCGTACAGTGCCGGGCGACGTACGGGAGTGCAATCAATGTCTGATTACTCGGACAAAGCGGCCCGAAAGCTGGAGAGACGGTGGTGTTTCCTCCACCCTCGAACAAACGATAGGCAGGGACAGCACGACCGACCTCCTGCGGCGAACCAGCCAAATATAAGAATACAACGAACGGTACACGGAAAAAATAAAACATGTGGCGGATTAAGAAAATTCGGCACAACGCAGACACCAAAATATGGGAACTTCGAAGAGGCAAAACGTGACTTTTGTTTATTTTTTTTTCCTTTCTTTTTTTTACCTGATTGTTTCATTTTTCATGAAAGTATATATGAAGTAGGCTTTTGCTAAAATCCGTCATTTTGCGAAGATCCTAGTTTGATAATGAAAAGCCGGCTTATACAGCAACGTCATTAATTACACCATCTGACGGCCTCTAAAAGCTACCAGATAGCGAAAGGTAAGGTTAGGTTGGGTTAGAATTACACTATATGTGTAGCAAGTTCCATAATTTCAGGATAAGGTTAAATTATGTTAGGTTAGGTTAGAATTACACTATGTCTAGCAATTTGCGTCATTTCATAAAAAACTGAGGCAGAACGTGCACTTTCGCATGTTTTCAGCATACGTGGAACTTTTCATGATTTACCTGGAATTTTCGCGAAAATATTCTCTGATTATAATGTTCACTAAAGCTACAGTGTGCCTGCAATTGGCAGCATTCAGTTGCGCTGTTTCCCCTACGTTCTTTCTTCTCTGGATAGCATCCGGCCGTTCCTTGTACTGGTCTGATTCGAGATTAGAGTGCAGTAACATTGTGCAGTAGCAGTACGTAACAGTAAATAACTATTTTGTCAGCCTTTGTGGGATTTGATTTTCGTGGTCTATAAGAGAAATTACATGACTTGGTATTACGAGGTTTCTCTTTTTAAAAGCACCTCATACATACAATAAGATTTCAAACCCAGAGTCTGTATATTTCGACATAATGACCACTATTAACTGTGTCTTCATGAAATTGTAGTCAACATTAAAAGTACCTAGTACATGTTATACGTATTGTGTTTGGGCTTTTTAATAATTTTAATATCGTTCATATTTTGGATCAAGACTGCAATGTATAATGGAAGTGAAAAATACCTTAACTAACAGTGATACCTTATCTATTAACAGGAAGATATAATAATTAAATAAAGAAATGATAGTAAGATAGAAAAATAGTTCCAATACTTAATATCTATATATTAAATCATTGTATAAGGTAATAAACCTGGGTTGAAAGATTTGTCTTGAGAAAAAAGTCATTAGCAAGTTAGATTAAGAAAAGTCATTAGTAATAGTCGATTAGAGAACGCGTCAGTTAAAAGTTCCTGGAATACAGTTAGAGTTGAGTTCGGTACGTTTGAAAAGTCGCTTAATTGGGAATTGTGTAAATTAGAAAGGGGAATAAATTCTGAGGCTCCAGCGAGTTACGTAGAGTTTTAAGATTGGACAGAATAAGTAGGAACGTTGGCAGGGGTAGCGATAGGTAGGCGGAGCTTAAGTTAAGAAAATGCATGCGTTCTAAATCCGAATCTAGCATACTTAATCCTGCAATTTACTCGTGTGGCGACCCTTGTGAATTTTATGTTTCATTTTTATGTCGAGTGGTGCCTATGAACGCGCCAGAGTTAGAAAGATTTAGCGGTTATTGCAAGGGATCTTTCCGAGTAGCATTTCTGTGACTTATGGCAACTGATACTTCGCATCATTATTTTTCTAGAAATAATGAATTCTTTAATTCAACAGTCGGCGACTGTCTTCAAGAATATTTTAGCTATCATTAAAATTTATCAGTTAACTAAACTGGTATTATCCTCTCACATTACACTCACGCATACTCTAAGACAAAGAAATCATAGCTATACCACTGAAGCAGCTGGCGGACGAAAAAACGCAGAACGACATGGGAGATGACATCGTAGAACTCGACAACAAAGTACGAAATATTAAACGTTATCTAAGTGGATGCAACTTCGAGATAGGAGTAAATGGTACGGCTTCAGTACTGTCGCACCGTGAACGGCTCCAGGAGGTATTGAAATTATTTTGGTGTCATTAAGCAAGCTTTCTTTGTCATTTAATTTGTTCCGTAACCTTTTAGCAAATGCGATACAATATGAATCTGGTGTGGTCGGTTAGATGTGTGTTGTAGTTTTCATATTCATTTTTTATAATTACCGCAAATTTAAATCAGCTTTTTACAAAATTCTAGTCGCATAGGGTTTTCATATTTTCCTTGCTTATTTTTAATTTATGGTGGTTGTAATTACACAATTGTTACTTAGAGTGTGTTACAAATGCTGTGTAAACAAAGAAAAATAAACGCTAAATCCTATATTACTGCGAGAAAAACATTTGTAAGAGTTATTTTAAGTGCAGATGAATGATATTGTTAAAATAGACTTAAATAATTGGGTTTAGTTTCCATTCCTAATGAAAGACTTGAAAACGGTAGATACGAAACATGTGACATGCTCTATTTATTTTGCTGCTAGAAATCACTTTTTACATCTTTTCCGTCTCTTGTTTCCCAGTTTTCCTCCCTTTCTCCTCTCCTGCTGCTTCAGCCCGGCTTTTCAATCATCGGCCAATGTACTTCCTTCTTGATGCAAGCTCTCGCTGATAATGACCACATCGTAGTTACTTATCCCGCATTGGTTTCCTTTCCCTTTTTTGTTTGTCTCTTGTTATTTTTCTTTGTTGGTGCATTTAGTGGCACAAACCAACAATACTGTGACAGAAGAAAAAAGAATATGTCAAGAGTATGACTAAAACAGACAAACAAAAACAAAAGAAATGCACGGCTCACAACATTGAAAGCAAAAGGGAGTAGGAGGAAGTGGCATCGAAGCTGCTCCTGCTTCTATCTCAGTTTAGAAAGAAAGGAAAAAGAATGTGGCTCGGCATTAACATGCTAGCCAAGAGCACCAGACACAACCCCGCTAGCGAAACTCGTCTGGAAAAGTCGGATGTCCGTGACAGCAATGAGCAATTTAGTGCAGCGGTTTTCGCCCTCAGGTCTTGGTCTGCTCTTGCACAAGTAATCAAGCAGAAGCAGATGCCCACTCCAAACACTATTTCCATACCACCACTGTTAAACAGATTCGCAGTTTAAGTAAAGTCGGTGAAGATTTTTATCATCATTGTCGCGCAGTATCTCATTCCGTAAGAGCTACGGCTTTTGCGGTTTAATCTCTCCATCACTTTATGGACCTAACATAACATAAGTAAAGCACTTAAACGGATAAGAATCATTCCACTTCATGATTCAGAGCATATCGGCGATACTAATGCAACTCTAGCAGTTGCTAGCGTTGTTAAATAAAACCTATAATAACTCCTCTTCATCTCCATTACAGAGCTGCTAGGGAATTTTAAGATTCAAAACAGAAATGCTGGAAAATAGATTGAGAACAAGGAGAACATTTAATTGTAGGAAGTGAAATAAAACAGTAGATTTGCTGATAAAATTGTTCTACTAGTATAACAGGAGATAATAAGAAACATTTTACTAGTAATAAACGGCAATTCTAAGGACTGGTGATGAAAAGTGTTCCATGTAAAGGGTAGTTTGGAGTTTGGGGATTTTATTTAATATCTTCGTATCAACATCTTTGAAAAGATAGTGAAACCTAAATACCAATTTGAGTATTTATCCATCTTTTCGTTTTTTATTCATGTTGATCAGAGACAGACATGCGGACATTTTTCTACAATTGCTTTTTTTTCGTTTCGGGGACCTCAAAACATACATTTCCGGTAAAATCGTGGTATCGAATTTTTGGGTGGAATGCAATACCTCCTCTACCTACTTTGTACATGGAGAGAAAGTCACAAGATCATTTCAAGAAACACGACCAAGATGAAATCAAATCTAGTTCTTCAAATAATTTTGCTGCAAACCATCCCGAAATAAGAACACATTGAAAGATAATGGCTGTCTTATAAACGGCCATACCTACTGCAATTCGAACCTAACTGTGAACAACAGGTATTAATGAATAATGTGTACATAAGAATATGTATCGAAAGCATTCACCTTGTATAAATTGTAAACAACTGTCTCTTTCTGCTCTTTTCAGGGACATTTACCCTATGTTTGTGTGGACCGACTGAATGCAAGTGCTTAAAGATCAGTATGTGTGTGTTTTTCTGTAATGAAAAAATATAAACTGGAATCCTCTGTTAACACATTGCGGTTATATGCCCCTTTCTTCTTCTTTTTTCTCTGCTTAACCTCCCCGTAAGTAGGACTTACACCCCCAGAACTTACAGGTGGGTGCCTGGGGTCAGAGGCCCAGCGATGCCTGGTATGGGTGGAAGGAAGTAGATGAAACGAAATGATGGTGAAATGGATGAAAGGAGCAGTTGGTGGAATGAATGGTGGGGGAAACCGGAGAACCCGGAGAAAATCCGCCCAAACGCCGCTTTGTCCACCACAAATCCCACATGCGGGTCCCTGGGATTGAACCTGGGCCGCCTCGGTGAGTGTCGAGCGGTCTAACCACTCGGCCACGGAGCTGCCCTATAGACCCCTTTACCCTAGGCAAATGGCAAGTCTCATGTGCATATTCAGTCCAATAATTAGAAGCAAATTCGGCAATAGAACTCCAAACTCCGACTTTCTTCATGATCGCATATACATTCTCGTCTCTCGTAGCTGAAAGATACCACCTTCTTTACGACAGCCATTTGAATTACGCAACCTTGCAGAAAAATTCAGGAGCTATTGTTTTGTTAAAGATAGTTTTTAACAAGATTTGCATATAGGAGGATCAAGGAGAAAAAAAAATTGAATGCTTAAATAAGGTCCAAATGCATGTAATTCCGTCTTAGTATAAAACAAATCCCAACAAAATCTATCACGGTAACTCAACCCAAATGAGATTTGAACTGAGAATGAGACAGAGAGACGGTTGTCGTGTGTGTGTGTGTGTGTGTGTGTGTGTGTGCGCGCGCGTGTGTGCGTGTGCGCGTGTGCGCGTGCGTGCGTGCGTGCGTGCGTGCGTGTGTGAGAGAGGGGATCTTAACTGTTTACTACTGAAATGATTCTATTTGCATAAGTACCTGAAATGATAAACAAGAACCTTAATCCTACTTGAGCTGAGTACACTATAATAGTAGGACTAGGTATTGCACTTGTTTGCTTGTTTATGAGGAAGCTGCTACGGCAATTTACCCCGTGACTTTTCCTAACTCGTGGCTGCTTGCCAGTCTGTGGTTGATCACGATAAGTTAAAGGTTGTTTGGGATATTTATAACTCCAGCACTTTAATTTGCTGTTTCTGCTAACAGTGTTAGTTTCCCATTGGATATTACTCTTAGGTCCTTAATATTTGCTATGTTGCCTTTAAGTATATTGTTATTAATTATGGGCGTTATTAATCGAATTGCGCAAATCTAAATGTAATGTGCTTGACGATATTGAAGCCAAGAGTAAAATTTTTTGTCAAGATGGTACTAGCAATGCTGAAAGTGTGTTCTCTTCAAAGACAAGGGTTGTAAAATAATAATAATTAATTAATAAAAGAAATAATAGTGGCACATATGCCGTAGAATTCAGCAGTTATTTCACGGGGAACAATCGGCATTATACTGCGAAGGAATTGCTAGCCTTATACCGTTTTGACGCTGACCTCTGACTCATCAGCTGTGGTGTTCCTGGCAGTTGCTTCAATGGACTCAGAGTCCTGGGTTCGTTGGTTGGATGGCAGGGATTTGGGGTTTGATTCGGTAGAGCATGAGGTTCTTGTTTTTCAGGGGTGATGACACTGCCTTGATGATATTAATAATACTGCCGGAGAAGTTTGGGTTATGTCTTTATTTTTGTTACGTAGATTCCTATCTGGTCAACCCGCCACCTTCGTCGTCGAAGCCACGGTTATTCTTATCACTTTCGAAGTCGCTACTTATGTGTTTCTCCGACTAGCCCTCGAATTGCCTAGATTTCATAACTTTATTTTTACACTATCAACTTTCTGATTATTTTCTTCTAATTTCGTTTCGTCGACGTCCTCGTGGTTAATTTGTACCGGAATGTGCCTCGGCCACTGTCATGGTTAGTTTGTCCCCGACTGTCTCGGCGTGTCTTTCCTCCTTCACCCTTTCGCCAAAACAGTAGAATTTTCCCCTCTCCCTTTCTTAAGTTTCGTTCTGTTTTAAGTTCAAAACGTATCATGTGATGCCTACGCGATCTTTCGATTGGCTATAATTTTTGTTTCATGATTTTTTTTGTTATTGGCTACCCCCACGTGACAACTTTCACATCTGCTTCTCACAGCTTATTTTGAGTTTTAAAATCTTCTCCCAAACATTCTTAGATCGTAGATAAGGCACGTCTACTTCCTCACCCTTTTAAGCCTTGAAAACCGTTGTAAACCCTGTCCGAGCCAAAAGTATAAAGGCGAGACTTCCGGTATGCAGGTTCGTTGACCATCGCAGGTAAAATACCTCTGCTTCGAGGAAGCAAACTTTGTTTCTCTGCCTTTCCTCCAAAACCCATTCCTAACATGAATTCAGCACATTTTCGTCGCTATGTTCGATCGTATATTATTATTATTATTATTATTATTATTATTATTATTATTATTATTATTATTATTATTATTATTATTTCTCCTGGGTCTCGATAACCAGCTTCACTTTGATACCGTTTTCTAGGCATATGGGATATTGGATGGCGCTATCCAAGTATTTTATATAGAGCACAGGAAGATAGCTTCCTAACTTTTTGAGTTTATATATTAGACCCTAGAGAATTAAATCAAGAAAGAGCAAATCGAAATTTCAGTAGTTCTGTCCAGCGACTAAGAAGGATGTTGTAATATCTCACTAACATACATATTGTACCACAAGCAGAGAATATGTTTAGTAGCACACAAACTGCCTGAAGAGTTTCTTTGTTTATCTAGTGGCTACAGTTGAATACTAAAACTAAATTTATTCCAAAGGCGCTGATTATTGATTGATTGGTAAAAAGAAGGTTAATATCCATAATCCTCGTATTTATATAGAGTGCATTTGTGGTTATGTTGCTCATCCAAAGCGAATATAAGATTTTTATACCATCTATATCTGAAGGTTATATACATAGCAGTAGTAAGCTGGGAGAAAGCAGTTTTTCGTGAAGTTCATGCAACATATTGATACCAAAAGGTGACGAGCGAAATGGCAAAATACAAAAACTATTATATTATTATATATTCTTTATTGTCACTTCAACTTTAAAGTCACTTCGCGACTACTTTGGAATACTGAATATGATTACAATGAAAATACAATATTTTTAAACTATGAAACGGCAAATCTAACCCAACAAGCCCCGGCTAAGAAATTATTACTAATTTGGGTCAGTAGTATTTAGTGAAATTAAAGCATAACTATTTTTCTTTTTTTACCACTTGTGTAGCTTAATAAGGGTGTTTTAACGATACGATGTTTGTATTTGCGTTACTAATATTAGAGGAGTAACAAATTTTTCAATAGGAATATTTTGAGCGCTATGTTAAAATACTGGTCATTACGAGATATTTTAGATGAAGGAAAAGTGGTTCCGAGTACTCCAGGTATCTTTTATGATGTTTCCCTTATAAAAAGTATTGTTTGTACAGCAAGGGATAGAGCCATTGTCCTATTGTACTATAACTCGTCGTGAACGACGACAATACGCTCAAGAAGCCCGCAATAATAAATACATTTGCTAATACAAAAATCGGGCAGTTGCGTCTAGATCAATCAGTCAATCAATCAATCAGTTTGTTTGTCCAAGATCATAGACATTGTCAAGGAACATAATCATACATAACTTAATATTCAATTACACAATAAATTAAAATCACTAATCGAATAAAATGGCCTTTCCACTAGCCACTTAAAAAGCACTCTTTTATAAACGCTCATACTCAATGATCTACATTTAATATGAATTCTGCACCCCCAACATAATAAGTCTCCTTCGTCATAGCGAGTCTACAATTAAGTGTATTTAATTTATGTTTGTTTCTAGTATCAATATTATGAGTGTCTAGTCTTAAATTATACAGATAGAAATGGGAATGTATGTATACCAAAACATAAAATATAAATAAATTAAAAAAAATATATCTTTAATTAAAAAAAATAATGGTTTACAGTGTTCATCTAGCTTGCTTCTTAACGTAATCCTAACAACTCTTTTTTGACTCAACAATATTTCTTTAACATGGGGACTATTCCCCCATAAATGTATGCCATATATAATATGACTTTGAAGGAGTGTAAAATACACATTTCTTAATCCTTCCAGTGATATACAAATTTTAATTTTCTAATTAAATAAGTGGCTCTTGACAACTTGCCACATAAATTATGTACATGCGCTTTCGATGAAAGCTTCCAGTCAAATACAAATCCCAACAGATTTACAGTTTTAATCTCATCATCTGTAGTCTTTAATCGCAACGTCATTATTTGGATTTTCTTTTGATCGAACATAAAGCCATTTAAATGAAACCAGTCCTTAGCAGCTGTAAAATTAGCCTGGGTTAAATTATTCAGTTCATCAACATTGTCATTGCTAGTGCTCAAAGTAGTGTCATCCGCATACAAAATGGCACATCTGGCAGAGTATAAAGAAGACCATTAATCATAATTATAAACATTAGTGGACCTGATATCGAGCCCTGAGGTACCCCATGGGTTATCTCGATAGTATGTGAATTTTTATTGTTCACAGTAACATATTGCCTTCTTCCTAACAAATAAGATTCTATTATTTTTAAACTATTATTACTCAAATCATATCTTAATTTAGATATAAGTAATTCAGCCGCAACTGTAATAGTACATACACCATAGGTGTACCATGCATTGTTATACAATTTTGTTGCTTTCATAAAACTTAAAGTTCTTTGTTGTGCTGAATTCAGGGCGTCTGGTAGGCTGTTGGGAATGCCACATCTTTCTCTGTGTTGTACATAGCAACGGCAGGTTGTAACAAAATGATGAACTTGGGTTGGATGTGCAGAGGTCACACACAGGAGGAAGGTTACGGTTGGGGAGATGTTTGTGCGTTATAGAAGTACGAATGTCCAATGCGTAGTCGAGTTAATACAACTTTGTCTTGGCGGTTGGAATGATAGTGTTGGAGTTTGGACTCGGAAATGTAGACATCGTGTAACTTGCTTCTATATGTGGCTTTCCATGTTTCTCTCCATTGATTAAATCAAATCTTTTTGATGAAGTTGATGAAGTCCGTATGTGGGATCTTGATGTCCTGAGGGGGATGTTTGGTGCCTTCTTTGGTTGCCTGATCAGCTGATTCGTTTCCCAGAAATTCCGGCGTGAGACGCAGTCCAGGCGAATGATACTGATTTACCAGAAATTAGTATTTGGTTACACAATAACCGCCCATTAGAGAACACACAATTGTGGAAGGCAATGAAGTTGAGTAACATGTGGCTTATATTACATTATGTTGCTCCCATAGGTACGCATTACCTACATAATTAACATAGAGCAAGCCTTTCCGTACAGGTGTGCCGCAACGCTTCTGCTGTATTCCTGCTAAACACAATTAAAATAATTTTTCACATTTATTTTGAGAAACGTAATACATGTGACAAATAACATTTTAATGTGTGTGTAAAATCTTCCGCTGTTATTAGCAGGGCGCTTTCTTTCCCAGAAGTGTTTGCTCTGACAGAAGTTATCCATTCTCCAAACAAAACATACTAGTACGACACAGCCAATGCAGCACAACAACAACTGCTAAAGAACATTTCACTGATCAACAATACAGAATTGTAGATTATTAAAGTGTTTGTGCTCATAACCTTATTCTGAGTAATATATTACTACTGCGCCTGTATTTCGCAGCACATTAAATTCATTATATGTCCTGTTTTTAAGGTATACAAAAATGTTGTGCATGAAAACGTAGTGTGCAAAGTAAACGTATTTCAAATATACATTGTCGGTCAAAAGTTTCCAAACTCAGTTAAAGTAAGATTCAGCGTTTAGCGTGAATTATTTACCCATGTAAGTAGTGTATTACAAGGAACCCCAAAAACACTGTTCAGAATGCAATGTTATTAAAAAAGTGAGTCCTGAAAGTAATGTAATTCAGTGTTTGGCTTGAATTATCATTTATTTTACGTAAGTGGTTTATTACAAGGGACCCACAAATCACCGTTCAGAATGCAATATTAGTTTTAAAAAAGTAAGTGTCCTTCCCCGTCATCATACAGGCATGCTGCACCACATTATTTAATCTGGGTCCATCCCATCTGAAATCCACAGGCGAGTTAAAGCACAAGCAGTCTAAGACAAATTCCTCCAGCGTATTTCCGGCCGTGAAATAGGGGTTGAAAGAGAACAGTTCAACTCAAACCATGTTACTTGCAGTTTTCAGCCTATAATATATAAAACTGAGAAAGAGCCAAATCAGTCCGTGATAGTTGATAGTTACAATCAAAT